>PVJS01039159.1:0-19037 GCA_004027185.1 Glis glis
GGATCCACCATATGATCCGGCTATACCACTACTAGGTATCATACCAAAGGGATTGAAACTAGAAAACTACAGTAATATATGCATACCCATGTTCAAAGCAGCACAATTCACAGTGGCCAAATTATGGAACCAACCTAGGTGTCCATCAAGAGATGAGTGGATTACAAAATTATGGGAAATGCACACAATGGAATTCTACGCAGAAATAAAGAATAAAATAACATCATTTACAAGAAAATGGAAGGACCTGGAGAACATTATGTTAAGTGAGATTAGCCAATCACAAAAAGAGAAGGGTCATATGTTTTCATTAATATGTGCAACCTAGGGAGTAGTGGGGACATAAAAGGGACTCTGGACAATAGTGGAGAACCTTCAGTGGAGCAAGGGAAGTGGTATAAGGGAAGGGGAAGGGCAAAAAAGAAGTGTATCAATGGAATTACTATCAAAAACAATGTGTACAGATGAGAATATACCAACATCATTCTCGGTACTCCATATGGGGAGGGTGAGGCGGGGGTGGACACTAAGAGCTGTGTGCATATATATTTATATCAAATTGATATTCATTGTGAAGTGAGACTACAATGCACCAATAAAAGCATGTTTAAAAAAATAAAAAAAGCCGGGCGTGGTGCCACACGCTTGTAATCCCAGTACTTGGGAGGCTGAGACTGGAAGATCCGGGTTCGCGGCCAGCCTCAGTTACTTAGTGAGAGCCTCCACAACTTAGTGAGGTCCTCCACAACTTAGCGAGACCCTGTTTCAAAATAAAGAATAAAAAATAGGGCTGGGGATGTAGCTCAGAGTAGAATGCCCCTGGATTCAATCCCCAGTTCCACAAAAAAATAAAATAAAAATAAAAACAAAAAATAAATAAAAACACTGAAACATAAAAATAAAGGATGAGTAGATGTTTCCCAACTAAAGAGATGGGAAGATAAATGAAGAAGAAGATACTTATATGTAGCATGTACCAAAGGCTGGAAGAGAGACAGAGAATGTGGCTTGAATTTCAGTATCATAGAAATAAAATAAAATAGAAATAAAATAAAATAAAATAACAGACAATATAATAGGATTGCCACCAGGTCTATCAAAGCTTTCCAAAAGATCCTAATCACACTGTCTTTTTTCTTTGTCTTGGTGAATCCTTAGCATTCACCGCTTTCTCCTGGCGAGGTGGCATGTTTTAGTGGTGAAGGCTGCAGGATCTAGAATGGAATGTCCTGAGTCAGAAGCAGAACATCCCTCTTGCTATAAAACTGCAGCTTTAAGTTCCTTGCTCTTGGAAAGGAGTAGTTCAGATAAGGTTACATCCATATAAGGGGTTTCACTACCAATCTCACTAGCACATATGGGGAGGGAGGGCAGGGAGCAGGGAGGGATGTGGTAGGAAATGCACCAAGTGATATATGCATCTATATTTGTATTGCTTTGAATCTCACTATAGTGTATGATGACATTGCAACAATAAAAAGATAAAAAAGTTCCTCACATAGTTCACTTTATCTTCAATATGTAGGTTTTGATAAAAATATTTAGCTAATAGCATCATTATTAAGATTAAAATAAAGCATTGAGAATAGTGCCTGGCTTGTTCTGTGAAATTTTGGGCAGTTTTATTTGATAATTATTGTATATATATCTCATCACCTCTAGGATATTGGAAAGATTCTTAAATGTGAAGGCTCCATTATGCACCTCTAGTTTCTTCACAATAACTGATGTGTGCAAATTAAAATATTTAATTCCTATGTTTTAAAAATGAACTATTAAATTATTAAATGACATTTATTCCAATAGTGGTAAGACATTCTTAAATATTTGGTTGTATTGAGATACATAATAAAAATAGGTTGTTCTGTAAAACTTTCGAAGATCTACTTCATGTTATTTTTCTACCACTAGACTTTTTTCCTGTGGCTCAATTAAAGGATATTTTTCTGTGTGTGTCTTGTCCATATGAAATGAGATGGATTTGCTAGACATCCTCTTCTCTTGTATAGACAGACCATGTATTTGAAAGAATCACTTTATTATTTCCCAGGACTCAACAATGTTGTATAGACAAATTAAACCTGTCTATCTGAGTCCTAAAACTACCTAGAGCAGAGCTCTCTGCTAGCTATTTCCCAAGTGCATGGCGACTGGCCATATGGAAGAATTTAAAGATATTCATGAATGATACTACAGCAAAACAAAACTATGGGAAAATGCAAGCATGTGTTGAAGATTTTATCTAATAACTTTTCATTATCATCAAAGGAAATAATAGAGGGTTTCTATTTTGCTAAAGGAAGCAAGAAATCAAATGACTTGGCTAAGATTACTCAGAAAGTCAACAGCACTTTTTGGAAATAGAATGTAGAAACGTATCTATAGTCTACATATTCTGCCTATGGCAGTTTCTATGAATGGGTAATTAAATTTTTTTGAGCAAAGGACAAATTCAGTTATATTGCCACAGGATATTATTGTGGCAAAAGGCAAGACCTGATCAGATACACATCAGTGGGAAACATCTCTTCATTAGAAAATGAAAGAAAATGGCTTAATGAGTTCCCTATTACTAAAATAATAGCATCAGGGGACCAAACATCATTCTCTGCAACATTATACCTCATTCTACAATTGGTTCCCTGCAAGGTCACCATAATGCACTCTTTTCAATGATTTTTCACATTTTTCTGGATTTTTTTCTTACTAGCTTGTGGCCCAGTAGATTCATTGAATAGCAGGATAAGCCCCACCACATTTCTTCTACCCTCTTTTAAATTCCTCTCCTTGGATGGATTGTAAAACTGAAACAGTGACACCCAGAGCTGAGTCACTCCTGGCAACCTCTTTTGCCAAGAACCCTTGAGTGATACTCCGAGATCCTACATTCCAGAATCTGCCATGGCCCTGCCTTGAGCCAGATAATTTTGGAACTTTGTACCTGTTACTGTCTTAAGAGTCAGTGAAAGTAGATTGGTGTGATGGCACACACTTGTAATCCTAGTATTTGGGAGGCTGAGACAGGAGGATTGCAGGTTCAAGACCAGCCTCAGCAACTTAGTGAGACCCTGAGTAACTTAGTGAGACCCTGTTTCAAAATAAAAAATAAAATAGGACTGGGGATGTATGTAGCTCAGAGGGAGAATGTCCCTGGGTTCAATCAGAGTACCAAAAAAAAAAAAAGTGACAGTTTCATTTCCATAAGGATCAGTTTTTCCCTCAATGACCTGGTCTGGTGAGTCTGGACCACTCATTGCTAAGGCTCAGTGCAGACTTCACTGCTATTAGCAGCTCTTGCCTATACTGCAAAATAAGTGTAAATTTATTAGATTTTCTACCCAATCACCATGTTTCCATCTCAACCTTTAATTAGTTTGTTATTTCCATGCTCATTTGATTAAGGTTGACTTTTCCAACAAGATAATAAGATTAATTAAGGCCAGAACTGTGTCTGCTTTGCACAAATTATGTCTCTGGCAACTAGTGCTACGCCTGATATGTAACAGGTGCTCAATCAGTACTTATTAAATGAATAATTGAGTGAATGAATGAAGCAATAAAGAAAAATTATCTGCAAGAGTGGGAAATACTGATATTTTGTTCCATTGTGCTATTTTTCATGATTTGAGAACAAAAGCTGAAATGATATATATATATATATATATATATATATATATATATTATAAACATTATATGGCTTGTGCATATTACAGACTGGTTCCATGAATTTCTTTTGTAATACTCAAGAATAATTTAATACATCAATGTCAGTAAGTATTTATAGAAATCATATAGATTTCTTGTTTTCTTTATGTTGAATCTCACATAGTAATAATGATTTGCACAAATGTTATATGAATACTTACCAATACATTTATCTGCCTTGCTCATGGTTTTGTGCTTATTTATAATTAACAAAAGTACCTTCATCACTGGTGATTTACATCTCCAGAATGTACCAGCTAGTACCAGCTAACCACTACTTTCTCACTGAAGATATTTGGAAAAGCCCACATGGTATCTGGGAGCTGCTCCAGACACTTGTATTGTCATTATTTCAGCAGCCTGCTGAGAATTCTGTAGGTTGGATTCACTTGGAACAGGGATTATTGCTGAAATCCATCATGAAATGTGTCCGCATGAAATAATAAAAGCAAGGCAGGACATTTTTACCCAGTTAGGAATTCCAAAATTACAGATGGTGTGAGAATTCCAGTCTCTTCACATTTACATTTTCAACATGTGTCCAGCCAGCGATTAAAAACAGCAGCACCCTTTGTCTCACTCTCGTCCTCACTCAAAGCACATTGACCTAAGGTCTAAATATTTAAGTTCGTGTCCTATTGTTTGTTTTTTAAATACTCACTGTAGGATCTTTGCCAGCCATTTTGCACTCTTCAACTTTGATTGCAGATGCTGGCCAGAAGACCTGTTCAGAAAGGAAAACACAGGTTACATAATTTCACTCAGATATATGACAGTTCAGTGTTCTTCATCTGCTTTTTGCTACAGGATTTCCTTAAGGTATGTCTTATATTTATATTTAAAATTCTTTCTTCTTAGGAACTCAAGTTAATATTCTACTATGTTATTACAACAATTATATTTTCATTTCTTCAATCAGTTTTTATCAAAAGCCTTTCAATAATGCATACTTCATTTACTCATTGTATACTAAGATAAGGTCATTATTAATATAAATGTACACAATATACTACACATTGTACTCCCTCTGATTTATAGTACACTTTTACCAACTACTTATATCACAATGCATTTACATTTATGTTGCTTCCAGTTTAATATTATTTTTGGTAAACCTCACAGCTAGACTAGTAGATTTACTTAAAGTGGGCTCCTTGGTACTTTAACAGCTAAGATAGTTTGGATGAAATCCAAGAGATCCTCTCTCTGAAATACTGTGCCAGCATTCCAAGACACTGCAGTCGTGGGTCAGGTCTGGCAATCATGATTAGTTTTTTGGGTTGTCAGCCTGTTGCTCATGTTAACATAATATGTGAAGTGTCTCCTTCCTGTAATACATTTATAATTAACCTATCTTTATTTCTTTACTCCAATGAAGCTCAATTTTATTTCCTCATTGAAAAACAGAATGATCAACATAGGCCATACTTGTTCAAATAACTATTTGCTTAATAGCTATGTTCCTTTCAAACCCTGTGTGGATTGCATACAGATGACGAGGTAGGTCTTCCTTTAATCCAACCATTGTCTTGTGCTATACTCCATGCTCCTCTTTTTCCTTTCTATGTATGTTTACACAGAAAGCATTTTCTCATTTCACTGCAGGTTTTAGTTTGTTAAAATCTATGAAACTAGACATATAGAACTAAACCTAATATATTTTCAGTCCATGAAATAAAAACTAACTTCCTTAATATATATTGACATCTGGCCAGTATTTTCTATTGTTCTAATGAAATGCATATTACTTTTCATTGCATTTGGAATTCTTGAAGGAAAAAACATCACCTAGAAAGTCAACACTACTCTCATGAAAATGACAAACTTACACTCAGAGGTTCTTGACTTATGTTGTTAATATTCAAGGAGAGAATGTGATCCTTGCTGCCCACATAGATCCGGTCCTGATCTTCATCCATTAGTAATATCCTGTAGTCTAAAGGGTGGTGGGAGAGGCTGAAGTACTCAGAGGTCTTGGTTTCTCGAAGCTCTGAAATTGTGAACAGCACACTTTAGAATAGAATATCTTGATTCTTTAATTCTAGTATTTTAATGAAAAGTCCTATAGGAATATTTGCCCAAAAAAGTGAAGATACAATTTTCTCCTATATTAAAAATTAATTTTAAAAAGTTATGTTAATGAATATTTTTAACTGTTTCTTTAAGCTGAAATAAAGTAAAGAAGTAAAAAAAATCAGTATTAAAGTTTATGGTAATGCTATATGATTCAAAATTATTCACATTTGCAATAGTTAATGGGTATCACTAGCTCAAAAGTAGATAAAATAGATGAAACAAAATATAGTTAGAACAGAACTATATGGTATATGTGTCGACACATATACCAAAGGGAAAATATGAATTTTCAGATATCTGAATCTTCATATTTTTAGTATCTCAGTAATCAGTGACTCATGTTCATTTAACTTCTTTTACATTGACTATATGTCTGCATAGCTGACCTTCAAGGACAATGAATGAAACATGACAATAAAAACAATCAATAATCATTAGAGCAGATGCAATTTTCTCTGCAGGCAAAATACTCCTTTGCACAATTTAAGATTTTTCTATTCAAATGACTTAGGATTTCTTTATTCTTTTTATCATGAGCTTAAGAGAATGACAAATTCTATATGAAAGGGACTGCTTTCTTAGATAACTATTTCTGTGATGGACTGTTTATAAAATTTTAGGTTCAGAATCACAAATGTATTTCTAGAAATTTCAATATGGATATAGTTTGACTTAAACCAAAATTTAAAAATGACAATAATTCTTACAGGAAGCCATGAACTATAATCTACGAACACTTGAGACATATCCCATATGAGAAGACAGAGAAGTCCAAATTTGATCTGTTTTCTAAGCACACCAGTTCAGAATGTCTGCTATATTATCCTTCAAGTAGTTTTAGCCAATGATATAAATTATCATCAAGGTAGCATATTGATTATAAAGCCTGTTGGTGGTGCCAAACTTCCTGTAATGTTTATCAAATTATGTTAGCCTCTTTTTGTCTCAATTTCCTCATTTGTTAAAAGCAACAATAGTAGTATCTTCCACCAAGAGTTTCCATGGAAAATTAATTGAATTAACATATGTATATATTGAAAACAAGTGAAATAAAATATTCAATGAATTCCAATTATTATTACCATTATTAATATTAATTTTAAGTGTGGTTTCTTATTAGTTATAAGAAAGACACAAGGATGTAGGTAAAATGGATATATGATTTTTTCTTTTTTATTTAGGAAGTCACATCCATAAAATTATTAATACATACTTTAAAGCATATTCTCTGATACACTGTCCATACAATAATAAAGTGTATGGAAGAAATAAGATAGAAAAAATTTTCAGAATAATCTTGAAAAAGTAAAATCATGGGAGGAGACAAAGAACAAACTACAGGTAGGCCATTGACAACAAGAGGCTAGGTGAAAGGACTTTGGAAATGGGACCAGGGGTGTTGGTCACAGTCCAGTGTGCTGACATCCTAGTTACTCAGCCTCACTAAACATTATGGACCGAGAGGTGACGGGGTTAGCAGATGGTGCCAATGGACCAGGAACTGAAAGAGATTTATTCTTAAGAGAACAAAAAAGGGAGGAGGGATGTCATTTAGTATAAAGTTCAGCCCATGCTAGACCAGAAGTTAAGGCTAACAGAACAAAAACCCAAGAGTTGAAAACATGGGAAGCACACAGGATCACAGTGAGTGTTACTCAAAGGCTGGAGAAATCACTGATTGCCTTGATTCTTTCTAAAATCTGTGTTTTATAAATCTTGCTTTTCATCTAAGGGGTGCAATTCATGAATGTTCAAATTTCTGCAAAGCATCAGAGGTAGGGTATACCTTGGGCAGCAGAAAAGATATTCAACTAGTAACTTCCAGTTAAATAATTCTCCATTGAAACACATAGAGTGAAGCAGTAAAATGTGACTGGGTTCATGGCCTCTGGAGGGAGTCTGAATCCTGGCTCTACCATTTCACCTGTTTCTGTATGTACCTATATAGCTCTCTGAATTCCAGCATCCTCATCTGTAAGGTAAGGATGATAATAATACTGAGCTACTGTGACACTGATTTCACCGGTTATCTATTTTTGAGACTTGGGTTAAAACATCACTACTCAGCCAACAAAGGAAGAAAGGGAGAACTAGGCTGCCTATATAATATATATATATGTTATATATATATATATTATATATATATATTATATATATATAATCAGTCTTTTTTATTTTTGGTTTGGAAGCAGGGTTTCACTAAGTTGTTGAGAGCCTTGCTAAGTTGCTGAGGCTGGTCTTTAACCTGTGATCCTCCTGTTTCAGCCTCCCAAGTACTGGGACTCATTGTGCCACCATGCCCAGTTCTGATTTATATTTAATGCTAATATATTTAATTTTTAAAATTTTAGGTGTAGTACCTACTTGAACTATTCAAGCAGGAGAGTACAATAATAAAATAGGGCTTTTTTTAAGGAAAATAATTTTGAGTATTCAGGGTAACTGGAGTGTGAGAACTAAAAAACTAAGAGACTATTTAGTTGCCAAGAGTTGATATCAACAAGCTTCAAATACACTAGAAATTAAAAGAGTATACTAGAAATTGAAAGAGTCAATGTGACAAACACTTAAAATCAAGGATGTGAAAGAATTTCATATGAGTTTGGGCTTGGGATAAAGAGAAGAGGCAAATTTTTCCCAAATTTACTTTAATTTTTTTTTTCAAAATATCCTCTCCTTACCCACTTCTTTACCTAATCTGTATTGAAATAAACCAAGAATGTGATCTTAGCAGGGAAAAATAGCCTCAACTGAATTCTGTTTGCAAGTAACAATGGCAATTCTCTTTTTTACCTGTTTCATTAGAAAATAATCAATTTTCTGCATGAATTCAAATACCAGAGGGAGTAATAACCACATCAACATAAAGACCTTTCTGGTCCAAGGGTTCTTATCTATTTTTCTGAGCCATAAAGCATCTTCAAATTTAATTATCTATAGAGCATTGACAGTTTGACAGCTGCTAACCAAGGAAGATTTACTTCAGAAGTGACCTTGTTGTGACAGACACCTTGGCTACTTTTTAAAAATGCTATTTAAATTGCTGTTAGTAACCATAATAGAAGTTGGGGGCTTGGGGTAAAAACAACATTTTTTTTTAGAATAAAGAGATGAATTCAAAGCAATGAGAATTTTATCTATAAAGAGTGACCCAAGACTCTTATCATTTTGGTGCAATGTAGATCAAACTTAATTAAATGACTAATTCAATTATTTGGCCATCATTATAGAAAGTGTCTGATTTAACGGCTTGACTACAAACAGGGAAGGAAATTAAAGTTACTAGATCCTCATCTAAACAAGTCAAAGAACAGCACTGTTTTACATTGTGTTAAATGTTAACCATGACATCCTTCTTGCCCCACCGGGCACCAGAGAATGGTGCTTCTCAGGACATGCTTAACTGATTGAGAAGGGACTTGGCTGACAATATGTAGAATTAGACCAGTAGAATAGTGGGAGGGGATAGAGGGAGGGAGGTGGGAAGGGGAAAAGAAGAAATGATGAAGAAACAGTTTGAATTATGCTATGAACATGTAAGAAGATGTCACTACCAATCTCACTGTTATGTCTGGGGGAAGGGGGTTGGAGCAGGGTGAGACCTGAAAGAAAACACACCAAGACCATGGTGCATGTTTGTTGGTATGACTTTGAACCTCACTTTAATGTATAATTATAATACACCAATAAAAGTATACTAAAAAAAGAAGAAAATTTAGCCCCACAAAGGGCAGCACAGGTCTCTAAGTTCCTGGGAAAATCTCCTGGGAAACAGATTAGGAAGAAAATAGAGCATGTTTCTATCCTGAAATTCACATTATTATAAAAAGCTCCATGATGGAAAATTACTGTAATACCTTCCATGCCAATAGTTCCTGGGAAATTTAACAGCACAATATGCTCACCTAAAATTCATGTGTTCACATGGACTTTTCTTTGTAAAAGAAACCGCTGCGAGACTTGAGAATTTAACCAAAACTAGAAGAACAATAGGTTTCCCCAAAATACAAACCCTAATAATATAAGCTTGAGTCTATTGAAATATAGTCAATATATTGTTATAACAATTACAACATACATAGTTCAATATATAGTAATATGTTATGTTTGTCAATAACACTCTATTTCTAACCCTATAACAACTAACCTTTGTTTTCTGTTAAGCCAGTCAGAGACTTAATATTTCTTAGGTGACTAAGTCATTAGGAATCTCTTTCATGGCTGGGGATATAGGTCAGTGGTAGAGCGCTTGCCTAGCAAGCATGAGGCCCTGTGTTCAAGCCCCAGTACAAAAAAAAAAAAAAAGAATCTCATTCATGTGCTCACAAATGTAATGTTGGTGGAGAGTTCATAGGTTCCCCTTCATAATGCACATTCGTTAAATTACACAGTAGGGGGACTCAGTTACTCAGAATACTCTGTTATCTTTGGTCTTTCATAAAATTCCAATATAGGTAAAGAATCACTTGATTGAAAATCAATTCCCAGGAGTCTCTCAATTAGAAGCATAAGCTATAGTTAACTATTAATTATATTTAAAGCTTATGATGTGTTACCAATTTATTTATTCAACACGCATTTATTGAGCCCTTAACACAACAGACTAGACACTTTGCTCAAATAGGAGGACACAGCTCTAAAGACAAGACCTTGTGACAGTTTTAAGTCTGACCTTAAATTTCTGTTACTCTGTTTAGCTAGGTCACTGCCATATTCTCATTGTAAAGCTCAGTTCTGCCCCAGGCAGAATGCACACTAAAGATTTCAAAGTAAATCCTTAGGATAGCTTTTGCTTTAGAGATAGTGCTACCTACAGGACAATTTCCTCTCCAGAATGACTTATCTCGGAAGAATTTTAAGTAGAGGTGGCTCAAATGACGCATCCTCAGCCTGAGGCTCAAGGCTTTGAAACTGGGTTAAAAACTGAACTTCACCTGTCTGTTTAGGAAAACAAAACAACAGATAAAGAGCAGTGAAACCCCAGCAGACTGAAACTGTAGCTTCTAATTTCTAATGTAAACAGAGATCAAGAGGCACGTTGTTAAAACCACATTTGCTCAAAATAAATAGCCCCAAATAATAACCACCGTGGGCTCACTAGTAAGAGCGACTGATTTAGGTGCTATAGATACCTATTTCATTGAATTTTCATTCACAGACTCTGCGTTTTAAGTCCTAATATTCTAGATGCACACACAAAGAAATTATAATTCAGTATATTTGAGCAACTAACCAAGGTCATATAGCAATGAGTGGAAGAGGTAAGATCCCGGATTCAAAGCAGGTCAGTTCTTAATCTGTGAATTCAATCAGAGACCCTCTTGTTTTTGTTTGCTTGTTTTTTTGTGGTACCAGGGATTGAACCCAGGGGCATCCTACTTCTGAGCTACACCCCCAGCCCTATTTTATTTTTATTTAGAAACAAAGTCTCACTAAATTGCTGGGTTCTTCACTTAATTGCTGAGGCTGGCCTTAAACCTGCAATCCTCCTGACTTAGCCTCCCAAGTACCGGGATTACAGGTGTGCACCACCACATCTTTTCTTTTCTTTTTTTTTTTTTTTTGTGGTACCCAGGATTGAACCCAGGGGCGTTCTACCTCCGCGCAACACCCCCGGCCCTATTTTTTATACTTTATTTTGAAACCGGGTCTCACAAAGTTGCAGAGGACCTCACTAAGGGGAGAGAGAGAGAGAGAGAGAGAGAGAGAGAGACAGGGAGAGAGAGAGGGAGAGAGAGAGAGAGAGCTGAGGCTGGCCGCGAACCAGGATCCTCTGGTCTCCGCCTCCCAAAGTACTGGGATTACAAGTGTGTGCCACCACGCCCGGCATCTTTTCTAATCAGATGTATAACCTTAACACTTATTTGTTAGGTTCCTATCTTGTCCTTCCCCCACACGTGAGTCCATGCAATACCAAATGTACCATAAGAAATGCCATAGCCAATCAAATTTTCTTTGCCAATTGGAGAGAGGTGGAGACCACACTGCAAACAACTTGAGAACAATCCAATTTGATGTTGGTTTAGCAACTCTGTGCCTGCTAAACCATCCTAGCCGACCCAAGAGGCTGCATGGAAGCAGGATCAGACTTAGCTCAGGCAGGACATAAAAGGTTCCACTTTTCTCTGGTTCTTGATGGATGGGCCTGATTGGCTGAGTGGAAGCAAAATGCCAAATGGATGAAAGAAGGAGCAAGACACAGTTCTATTCAGTGAGCCTGGCTAGAGAAAGGCAACAGCCAGCACGGAATGTATTTTCCAGGCATTGCATCAGAGAGAAGATTAGCAAACATACAGGGGCCTTTATGAAGAATGATTCTTACTCTGGTGTGCCCCAGACGGCCCCAATTTGTGCCTGTTTTCCCAGCATAATTACCAATAGTGCCCCTTTCATTCTCCAGAGATTCATGGCTTAGATAGAAAATGATATGGTCACTGTACTTTTAAGCTCCCTCTGCTTAAATGTCTGGAATGGCTTTCTATTACTTTTAGAACCAAATCCAAAATTTTAACTTGTCCTTCGAGGCCAAGTTTAAGATGACCTCACTAGAAATCTCAGTCATCACTACTGGCATCTTTTCTTTTTGCTCATGCCCTTCTGGCCTTCTTTTCCCATTTTCAAATTTGCCTTACCCCTTTCTGCCTCAGGGTCTTCATACAAATTATTCCTTTTACAAGATTCTTCCTGCCTTTTTCTAACTCCTACTCATAACTCAAAAAATAGTTTCAGTGTAATTTAAATATGCTACTTCGTTAAAACTGCCTTGACCCTTTAGGTGAGGTCAGGTCTCAGGTCTGCTGATATTTGCTTATTTCTTTTTGTGGCTTTTCTCTTCTCTGGAAGGCTGCCTGGAAGAGCATTTGAAATTGATTCAAAATGCCATGGGTTGGGGGTGGGGTGACACTGTAGGACTTGCTAAGACCCACCTTGTCTTTTGAGGTTAAAACTGACTCTGAGACGAAGTTCTTTCACATTATTTTCCTACTATATTGACTTTTAAGATCTTTTAATTTTGGTAAATTAAAAACAATAAATATGAATCAATGAAATGAGAAAAATGCCTTTAAATTTTAGAAAATCAGAGTTTTTATGGGAGAATTTATCATGATTAAAAAAGTTGGACTTGTGTGTAGGTAGCTTTGAAATTAGTTGTTTGGGCCTAAAAAGTTTTAGTTTCATCCTTTGCCAATACAAGACTTTCTTTCACAACCATTCCTGTGCCTTAAGCCCTTCATCTTCTGAATGAAAGGAAGAATGAGATTACTTAGTAACCAAAATGGTCTCTAATGTTCCCTGAAACAATAAAACATCAATGAAAAGAATTCCTTTTTCACTATTTGCAGGTATTAGCTATTGCAAGTATTATCCATATCCAGTGTTGTAGAGTATCTGTTAAGCTAGGACATTCTTTCATTTTACAATAAATCTGGTAGAAAAAATGGGTCTGTTTAAAAACTTATCTTAGAAACAAAGCTATAGTAATATAGTAATGTATTTTCTGTATAAATGAAGCTAAACCAAAGATCAAATATTTTTGAGTCTCTTCCAAAAACATATTTCATTTCTCTTGTGTGGTTCTGTTAGGTATAATTACCTAGAATTGAGCAGGGCATAGAAAGAAATGGGAGAGAGGATTCAACCCAACCTCATGAGACCACCTTCATCTCTCCAGGGTTTCAATTAGGGCACCCGCAAGAAAGTTTCCAACATGGCGAAAATAGCACAGGCTCACTGAGCTGGGGGGCAAAAAGATAGTTCCCTCTCCCCAAATGCATATACATGAAGGAGAAGGTTTCCAGACTGAATAAAACTTGCCACCATTGAAGAACTCATCTCTGTTTTTCACTTCTAGAAATGGACTGTTTCAGTCCCTTTCTCTGGAAGGTAACCTTTTTATCATAGCCTTCTCTGAAACTGTATCCCCACTTCCCTCAATAAACCTCTTATAGTCCCTTATTTGTGCTTTCTGTTCGAAATGTTTCTTAGGAAGCAAGAGCCAAGGAAGACAGATCACCAGTCTGTAATGTTTATTTCTAGGAGAGATTAACAGAAAGGGATTACTGCCCTGTAACAGTTCAACGAAATAGAGAAACTTAAATGCTGACTTTCTTTCTTCTAAGCCTACTTGGGAGACACGAAAGCAGATTTCAGATTTCAAAGACTTTAGGTGCCAATCTTTGGCTCCTTGCTTGGGAAGCAATGGCCAGATTCTATTTCAGGGCATGAAGAATATTCAATTAGGGGATAATTCAGATGCCTCGAGAGACTCTGATCTGGCAGAAAGTAACTTCTGGAAGGTAGAATCAGATCTGAACTTATTGCAGAGGGACAATGTGGAAAAGCTGAGATATTGGTATCAATGGTGTCCATATGTCAGGAAGGCGCTGGTTTCAGTGTCCACTTGAGATATAAAGAAGGCAGATAAACTTGTGGAGGAGCACATACTTCATCTGACACCTACTTTCTAGAGCTCTTGACACCTCTGGAAAAGCTGCTGTGGGGCAAAGTGTTCAACAACAGCAGGTCCAAGGTGGCCGGCAAAACTCAGAAACATAATAGAAAGACAACAAAAAGGGGGAGAGGATATAATTGGAAATTGCTGTACATGAGTGTACCTCTGCTAAATATAATATTATTCTGTTATTACAATTGTTTTCATAGAAACTTTAAGGCATGGAAAACATTTCTCATGATATTATTTTGTATGTGTGTGTTTGGTACTGGGGATTGAACCCAGGGACACTGTACCACTGAGTTGCACCCCCAGCCCTACTTTATTTTTTGTTTTGAAACAAGGTCTCTCTAAGATGCTGAGAGTCTTGATAAGTTGCTGAGGCTAGTCTCAAATCTGCAATCCTCCTGTCTCAGCTTCCTAAGTACTGGGATTGCAGGTGTACACCACCATGCCTGGCTTCATGCTATTATTTTACAAAGCAGACTATATTTAGTATGAAAATAAATGTTAAAAGTTCATTCACAGAAAATAAAAAAAACATTGTAAAACATAAATACTGAAGTCCATGGATGGTGAAACGGAAATTTGGAGACAGGGAGGCAATACTTCAGACTGATGTGTGTGAGTGGGCGGGATGAAAAGCCAACATGGTGTTTCACACCAGTAAAATCCCAGAGAAGAAAGAATACTATAAACCCCACTCTCCACTGCCATCCCCCTAAGACACGATTCTAAAACCACATAGGTCAAGATTCTTATAACAACATTTAACACTTGTCTATTACATGATTTATCTTATTTATCAGTTTTCCATGCTTTCAATAAAACTCTCATGGACACATGGCAGCTTTCCAGTGGGAACTACTAGTCAGCATACTTTTACTTATAGCAAGAATAGCAGGAGATCCCATGTGCTGAGTGGGGCTTTATGTCCATATGATCTTCAAAAATCCCCATGACATCAGGCTTATGTTTATATATAATGCAGTAGCTCTGTACAAGACAAAAATACTCTTTGATGCATATATTCATTCAATCTTTCAAAAGATGGCAAATGAGCCAGAGGATTAGTAGAAAGATTAAAAATCTTGGTATCTCTCTCTCAAAGAGGACAGTCTAGTGTGGAGGTACACAAACCATCATGGAGCAAGGTGACTCAGGAAGTCAAGGAACAGGGAAGAAAGAAGATTAAGACTGTCTGGAAATAACCAGAAATTTTAGAAGGAAGACCTTGGCTTTATTTCTTCATTCAACAAATATGAGTTGAGCCACTCTTAATATTCAACTAATAATCACAGTAATAAATGCACAAAGTACAGTAAAGGCAGGACATGTTTTGAACACAAGGACAGCTATCAGGGGTCAGAAAAAGCTGCTGTGGCAAAGTGTCCCGTCAACTGTGACTTGAGCATAAACGTGAAATGCTAAAGAGAGAAGTATTTTCCAGGGAGTGGAAGGAGCTCATCTAGAAACCTGATGAGGAAGATTTAGAGGATGAGCAGAAGTTTGGGAAGTTGATGAAGAAGAGGATTTGTGTGAGGTTTTATAAGCAGAAACAAGGAGCCAAACAACATGCAAAAACACGTACAAACTTCTTGAATGTCACAAGCAACGTGTAAAGACGCAAACTCCTTGAGTGTCAGACCAAAATGGTTGGATTTTTCCCAAGTCGTCTGAGATGGCAGTGAAAAAAATCTTAGAACATGTAGGACATAATCATGTACAGGTTTTCTTTTTTTTTGGAAAGCTAATTCCACTAATGCATAGTTCTCTAGAGAGATTATTTTATGATACAATATTAAGTGAATAAATTATAATAAAATATTTGTACAGCTAAACCATTATATGTCTGCATAGACATAAGTATACACAGAAAATTATCCTGGAAAATTAAACTTATTGATACTCTCCTTTATGATGCATCCAAATTGAAATAAGAATCTAGTAACACTGAGGGCTGGTTTCAGTGTCCTGTCAAGTTTAAAAGATCATAATTACTCTTTGGTCAAGAATCAAGTGGAGCACACTTTCTTTACAGACATTGTGGCTTACATATATTTTCAAACAGGAGTCTGATTGCACTGTACCTAACAAAATGTTGAACTAGACAAGAAGGAAATACAAATTACTAACTGGAAAACAGTTACATATTGCCAAAAAGTCTCTATCTTTAGATTCCTTCAGGATGATGAAAGACCACCCACAACCTTTCCTAAGTCGATTTGGCATTTAACAAACCATCTCCTGCCACATACCAAATTCTTGAACTGGGCTTTCATGGGATGCTTTCTTAAACCCGTTTTCATTTGAACATACGAAAAAATATAATAAATTGTATATTACAAAATCTCAAATTGAAGGAACCAGACTCTATGTAGGAACAAAGAGAAATAGAGGTGCTTTCCTAAAGAGACAGCTATTTTATCTAAATATTATTTAGTTCCATGTGACTCATTGTTTAGGCAAATCACTGCATTTGGCTTCAACACAAGAAACAAGTTTGGAGAAATGTGAATGACAGTAGAGACATGTTTGTTTCACTTCAAACACATCCGTCAGTCATTCCATCAGTGCAGAAGCCCCCTTTCCTCTTTTTTCCTTATATCTCTCTCCCCCGACACTGTCTAAAATACAAGGTCAGTGACTCTGTAGGTCTCAGCTGCCAGAGAGATTTAAACAGTCCTTGGGAGTGTACTTCCACATAGTAATAGAACTGCCCTTTGATTCTTTTCAAGAGAAGCATAAAGGATCCAGCCATGCTTCCTGCGGCTTTGAAAGCCCAAGACTCATCATATATACAATGGCTCTTCAATGTATATGCAAGACATTTCTCTCTTCTTCTTGCTAGAGTGTGAAACCATTTCTTTCCAAATTTTATGTGATGGAATTCTGAGACGGCACCACTCAATCTTTCAAAAGGGAAGACCACTGTTGCACTTTTTTGCTTTTGCTGTGGAAACATAATATTTATCATTCTTGCATGCACTTCAAGGAGAATAACAGAATTTGGGGCTCAAAGTTTATTTTGCAAAATGCTGCCGCCTTCATGAGATAAACATTCGCCATGACTATCTCTCCAATTTTCAGTGTACAAATAAAATCTTTTGGTGGAAATAAGGCACATTTAAAGAGAAAGTGGCAAGCCATAGAAACCAAAAGTTTGAGTATTAAGAACGCATGGTCACTTTTTTAATATGTGGGAAAGTTTAATTAGAGTTAGTTATAAACATTTTTATCTGTGAATCTCAAAAAGCATAACATCTTTTACTGGACAAAATGACAGGTATAGATAGTTGAGGTGATATTATGTGAAAGACTTTATGTCAAACAACTTAAGTGACTTAGCAGAATTCAGTCAAACAAATCACATTATGCCATACAACCAGAAGAGTGGATGAACAGGTTTCTGGTTAGGTATTTGACTTTGGTTTCTTTTCATCAACGAGACAGACGAGTTGTACTTCCTTATTTCTTTTTTTTTTTTTTTTGCGGTACCGGGGATTGAACCCAGAGGCGTTCTACCTCCGCGCTACACCCCCGGCCCTCTTTTTTATACTTTTATTTTGAAACCGGGTCTCACTAAGTTGCGGAGGGCCTCACTAAGTAGAGAGAGAGAGAGAGAGAGAGAGAGAGAGAGAGAGACAGGGAGAGAGAGAGAGAGAGAGAGAGAGAGAGAGAGAGAGAACGAGCTGAGGCTGGCTGCGAATCCGGATCCTCCGGTCTCCGCCTCCCAAAGTACTGGGATAACAACTGGGATTACAAGCGTGCGCCACCATGCCCAGCGTACTTCCTTAATTTTAAAACTTTGCAGGATTTGTTACTTCATTAGTAATGAATGTAAAAATAGTAAAGACTATCCTTTACATCCAAATAGAAAATTAACTTGTTACTACAGTTCAAATCCCAAAACATTAAAGTAGATCTCTCTCTCTCTCACTCTCTCTCTCCTCTAATGCATTTTCCTGGAACAAAATGTACCTTTTGAGGATAGATCTACTCTCAAATCTTGGCACTGCATCTGACTAGCTATGTGGCTCTAAGCAAATTACCTAAATTATTGGTGCCTAAATGTCCCCACCTGGATAATGGAAATAATAATACCTGTCTCCTGGTGCTATTGTGCTAATTGAATGAGAAAATAAGGGTTAAGAAGCTATAGTCTAGCTATCACTCATAAATGGTAGTCTCCATGCCAAGATGAGAGTTTCAGTTCAAAACAGGATATTTGCGCAGTGTCTTAGCTCTAGGGCATTACTTTATGAATTGTTGTTTTATGAATTAATCCTATTAACTACAATCTATTGAATTAATGGCTAGTTTGTATTAAAGTGCAATCATTGTAACAATGAAAAGTTATGACATCTCAAAATTCTAGCAAAAGTGATTTTTGAATTCCAGCACAAAAGTTAATAATGAGAAAAGTAAAAACATCTTTAATTGACTTCATCATCTGCCAATTTTAATTTACCACTTACACCGTATAATTTCTACCAAGAATATAAAAAAGTATTTATACATTTTCTAAGAACAGTTTAGGAGCACGTCTCATTTAATCTCCACAATAATCCTATTAATAATCCATTTTTTTGCACTAAATATACAGAAAAACTGTAGATCAACCAAAAACTGTAGATGAACCTTGGACAACTTTTCCAGATTTTGAATGGAAGAGCCGGAGCTGTGCTCTGTGTTTCTTCATGGAGGATGAGAACACACTTGGCTGAAGGGCTTGGCCTCCTTCACTTTTCCCTAAGCATAGCTATGGTTCTCAAATTTTTTTTTTTTTTTTTTTTTTTTTTTT
>PVJS01039160.1:0-19037 GCA_004027185.1 Glis glis
GGGGGGGGGGGACCAGATAACTTTTTTTTCTGAAAAGGGGGTAGTAAACCAACACGTTTGGGAAGCTATGAGCTATGTGATTTAGATTGGGGGCTTTGGGTCCCCTGGAGGTAGATGATCCAGGACAGCCATCACTCAATCAATCAGTAATGCCCAATGAGAACTCTCAGCACCGACTGGACTCAGGGGAGCTTCCTGGGTTGGCAGTGCTCCTGCTGGCAGGGTCCCCCGCCTCCACCCTACCCCACGTCTCCTCCTCAGTTGACTTGGGCCTACGGTGAGCGCGGCAGCTCTCGGCCAGTGCTAGGAGGGTTCCTGGTGAATTTGCAAGCCAGGGTGGTTCGGGAGTCCCCTGTGCTTGCGGCTGCTGTCAGCAGTGAGGGCGTCTCGGGGACAGAGACATCAGGCTGAGCGCAGTGAGCACCCTCAGCTCAACTCACCCAGGTGCGTGAAGAGAGGCCTGCGGTTGACAACGTGCACGCTGGTCATGTTGGGAGTGACTGTCAGGAACGTGACATACTCTAGGGAGAAGCAAAGCAGGAGGCCGCGTGGGCCTCATGGCCACCTCGCCACCATCACAGGGAGCTGACCCCAGCTGGACAGAGCAGCACTAACAATGTCGTGGGGCAGCAGAGTCCTCGTCACGGGGAGTCACCAAAACCAGGCTAGAGGGGGTAGGGATATAGCTCAGTGGTAGAGCACTTGCCTAGAATTTGAGAAGCCCTGGGTTCAATCCTCAGCACACACACACACAAAAAGGGCAAAATTAAAACCAAGCTAGAGGGCCACCAGCAAGGGCACTGCCCCAGCCAGGAGTGGGGGCCAGATCTGAGGTTCTCCAGCCTGGTGGGGCACACCAGAGGGAGAGGGGGCTCAGGTCTCCACTGACCATCGGACACCAACATTGGCAAATGATATTTTTACTTTTTTTTTTTTTTTGCAGTACTGGGGGTTGAACCCAGGGGCATGCTACCTCCGAGCTCCACCCCCAGCCCTATTTTTTTTTTTGCGGTACCGGGGATTGAACGCAAGGTCGTTCTACCTCTGCGCTACGACCCCGGCCCTATTTTTTTATACTTTATTTTGAAACCGAGTCTCATGAAGTTGCGGAGGGCCTCACTAAGTAGAGAGAGAAAGAGAGACAGAGAGGGAGAGAGAGAGAGAGAGAGCTGAGGCTGGCCGCGAACCGGATCCTCCGGTCTCCGCCTCCCAAAGTACTGGGATTACAAGCGTGCACCACCACGCCCGGCTCCCAGCCCTATTTTTTATTCTTTATTTTGAAACAGGGTCTAAGCTGCGGAGGACCTCACTAAGTAGCTGAGGCTGGCCACGAACCCGGATCAGGATGTCTCCACCTCCCAAGTACTGGAATTATAAGCGTTCTCACCATGCCCGGCTTACTTATTTTATAAATAGATCAAAGTCAAAGATGGCCCAGGTGTAACACCCCTCCTAAGTGGGAGGGGAGGGGCATCGCAGCTACAGCGAGTGACCGAGTGACCAAGTGAGTGACCGTCACTGAGGTGACTCACTGAGGTGACTCACTGAGGTAACTCACTGAGGTGGGAGCCCGGGGCAGCCCTACCTCCAGCTCTGCCGGCAGTGAAAGAGCTGCTCTGTGGGCTGCAGGTGCTGTTGTCCCCTCCACACACCTGGCACGCATCCCAGACCTGCCGGGAGTCCATCCTGCCGTCACAGCCAAAGGTCTGTGGGAAGGGAGCAAGCAACAGAAGCCATGTCACCGGAGGTGCTGGTCTCCCTGACAGCACGACCCGCCGGTCCAAGGCTCCGGGGCCCACACAACCCACCGCCACATCCCTGCGGCTCCTGACATCCACACAGGAAGGGAGCTCAGAGGGCTGCAGTGACATGCCAAGGCCAAGGCACAGACGTCACCTGGGCAGACTCCTAGCTCCACCTGCTCCTGGTACCACCTTCTAAAGACTAGGGCAGCTCCATGGGACCTGCACCCACAGACCTGCCCCCGGGAGCCTTCCATGGGACAGGAGGCCTCGCCACAGGGATGCAGGGGCACCTGGCTGAATGTACGCCTACCCTGCAGCTGCCCGACACACACAGGCTCAGGCTCCCGTCCTCCCGAGGGCCAGTCGGCGCACACCGGGTCCCATCAAGGAAACTGTCCCCACGCCTGACGATGAAGCTCTCGCCAACAGCCCTGCACATGTGTCTGCACAGCGCATCCCCTGAGAGGGCAGAGCCACAGGGACCCCTGACGCAAGCAGTTGCCGGGAAGCCCCTCTGGGACCCCAAGTGGCCGGCTCTGCCAGCCAGGGTCCGGGGGGCTCTCATCCCACCAGCCCCATCTACTGCAGTCTTTGCATTTGGAAAGGGTTTCTATCCCCTGCCCCATGTCTGTCCTCCTAAGGCAAAGATGATAATCATGATCCGATGATTATAATTACTGGATTATGAGCCAAGGATCGTGCCTGGTACTCCCCTCCCCCCGCAGGGGGGGACACTGCTGTTGTCTCCATCTCACAGACAGGAAAATGGGGACTCAGAAAGGAGACCTCATTGTTTATCTGCTAGGGAGGCCAGGCCAGGCCAGGGCAGGATCCACCATCGGCAGGACACTGGAGGCTAAGCCCTGGTCCTGCTCCAACCAGCACCAGAGTGACAGTGACTGACACCTGCAACTCTGCCCAGCCAAGGGTCCCCAGGGCCCAGCTCCCCTGCACTGCGCAGCCCACCTTGACTGTACTGCACAGCGGCACCCCAGCGGTAGAAGGTGGCACTGTCGGGGGAGAGGTGCAGCGGCTGGCTGTCGGTCTGGGCACACTGCTCGGACATGAACTCCAGCTGGGTCTTCTCACAAGCCTGGCCGGTGGAGGCAGAGGTCAGGCCCAGGTGGCCCTGGTCACTGGGATGCAGCACGCGCCCTGCACGTGGGGTCAAGACGTCGGGGTGGGGGGGACCTGGCCCAGGCTGTGCCATGGCTCCCTGCTCGGAGGAGCAGGGGTGGACAGCACACTCGCCTCTCTGCTGATGGAGAAATCCCAGAGAATTTGTGCAAGAAAAAAGCGGGGGAGAGCACTGTTCTTGGGGCCTCTGGTTCCCTGCCGCAACCTGAGAAAACGGGCTGGTTAAGTTCATTCACTACGTGCGTGGGTGCTTCTAGGAGCAGGTAACAGAAATGCAGCCACTCAGGAACAGGGGTTTCGCCACTGAGCCCCAGTGCCTGGGCAGGCATCCTGACCATTTTTGCATGGGAAAGAGAAGACTTGGAGTCAGCCTGCTGGACAGACACCAGCCACAGCTGCCCTCCTCGGGCTGCCACCCTGCACCCCAGGTGAAGACCCTCCTCTCAAGGCTTGGGGAGGTCTGGGGCATCCACCTAGAGAAGGGAGGTCTCGCCACATGCAGAACTGTCTTACAGCCAGGGCCAAAAACGAAATCTAGGGCCATCCACAGCAGAGGGCAGATATTAATTCATGTGAAAAGAACTAGCCGGGCGAGGTGGCGCACGCTCGTAATCCCAGTACTTTGGGAGGCAGAGACCGGAGGATCCGGGTTCGCAGCCAGCTTCAGCCCTCTCTCTCTCTCTCTCTCTCTCTCTCTCTCTCTCTCTACTTAGTGAGGCTCTCCGCAACTTCGTGAGACCCGGTTTCAAAATAAAGTATAAAAAATAGGTCCGGAGGTAGAACGCCCCTGGGTTCAATCCCCGGTACCACATTTTTTAAAAAGAAAAGAACCAGTGTTAGGAAATGGTTTGGTGTTTCCTTAAAAAGTTAAACATAGCCAGGTGTGGTGGCACACGCCTGTAATCCCACTATTTAGGAGGCTGAGACAGGAGGACCACAGGTTCGAGGCCAGCCTCAGCAAGTAGTAAGACTCCCAGCAGCCTAGCAAGACCCTGTTTCAAAACAAAAAAAGTAAAATAAAAAGGGCTGGGGGTGTAGCTCGGAGGTAGAATGCCCCTGGGTTCAATCCCCAGTACCAAAAAAAAGTTAAATAGATTGAGCATGGAGGCTCACACCTGTAATCCCAGTACTTGGCAGGCTGAGATAGGAGGATCACAGGTTCGAGGACAGCCTCAGCAACTTAGCAAGACCCTCAGCAACTTAGTGAGACCCTGTTTCAAAACAAAAAATAAAAAGGCCTGGGAGTATAGCTTAGAGGTAGAATGTCCCTGGGTTCCATCCCCAGTACCACAAAAAAAGGAGAAAAACAATTAAACATAGAATCATCACGTGACCCCACAATTCCACTGTTAGGTATTTGCTATAGTTTGGATCTGGAATGCTCCAGAAGGCCCATGTGTTGAAGGCTTGGTCTCCAAGGTGGTGCTACTGGGAGACGGTGGAACATTAAGAGGCGGGGCCTAGTGGGAGGACCTTTGGTCATTGGGGTGTGTCCTTAAAGGGGATGTTGGCACCCTGGCCCTATCCTCTCACTCTTTTTACTTCCTGGCCACCATGAGCAGCTTCACTCTGCCTCGTGTTCCCCAACACGATGGTCTCCCTTGCGTTGGGCCCAAAGTGAGCAGGCCAAGCGACCATGGGCTGAGACCTCTGAAACTGTGCGCCAACATAAATGTCTCCTCCTTAGAAGCTGGTTTATCACGGGTGTTTTGTCACAACGATGGAAACCTGACTGCGAAAGGCACCCGGGGAGGGAGGGGATGCTTGGGGGTTTCTGCTGGTCACCTGGAGGACCGTCCTGTTTTATGTACTGTGGTCCTAGTGTCCCTCTCAGAAGTGAGGTGTGAACTGCAGGTCAGCCACCGGCCCTGTGGCTCCAGCGCTGCCACCTCCTGCCCTGCCCGCCTGGCCCGGGAGGCAGGCCTACCTGGGTGTTGCACATCTCAGCCTGGAGGTCCGCACCGACGCACGCACGCCCCCCAAAGGCAGGTCTGAAAATGCCCGGGAGACACCAGGGGTGAGAGGGGCCCACTGGCCCAGTCAGGGAATGGGGCGGCCACCTCCCCGCAGGGATGGCACCCTCTGCTTGGCACCCTCCGCTCGGTACCTGGGGTTATTGCACCTCCGCCTCCTGGTGACCACACCTCCTCCGCAGGAGCGGGAACAGGCGCTGCGGGGACCCCAGCGGGACCAGTGCCCGTGCACGGCCGCCACGGGGCTCAGCTCTGCCAGCGAGCAGCAGCGACCCTTGGAACACCACTGCAGAGAAGGGACGGCTCCGTGGGCCTCTGTGGGAACCCCGCCACACATGGCAACAGCCACAGGGACCCCCAGACACAGGGACCCCAGCATACATGGGGACCCCACCATACATGGCAACAGCCACAGGGACCCCCAGAGACAGGGACCCCAAACACATGGTGATCCTAGCACACACAGTGACAGCCATGGGGATCCCCCAGACACAGGGACGAGCACACACAGGAACCCTAATACACACAGGGATCCCACCACACACACGGACCCCAACACATAAAGACCTAGCACTACGGGGACCCCACTACACAGAGACCCCAACGCACTGGGACCCCAAGACACAAGGGACCCAACACACCGGTGACCCCTCACACCCCACACACACCTCACATGCTAAAGGGGGGTGGCTAGCGGGCTAGTGAGAAGGTTCAGGAACACTAGGGGACCTGGGCAGGAAGCCCAGGCCGCACTGTCACTTAAGCAAACTCTTTCTGTGAAGTGGGGGACAGTACAGTTCCTATTTCCAGGGCTGAGGTGGGAGGAGAAGGGATGTGGCCAGTGCCTGGGATAAACCACACTTTCTGGAGCAGTGTGGGGGCCAGGGCAGGGGCTCTGGGTTCAAGCAGACCCCCCCACCTTGGCAGGCACAGAGCAGTCTCCCTGCCAGAGGTGCTGCTTCCACAAACCCAGAAACCCACCCAACCACCTTCCAGGCCTGCAGAGGGCTGGGGTGAGCTGCAACTGGGTAGCAGCCGCCTAAGGCATCTGCCTTCCCCTCCTCACCTGACAGGTGGCCACCAGGGACAGCTCCAGGGCTCTCTACCCACCCCTCCCCTACCCTCCTACCTCCTACCCCAGGAATGCAGCTGCCATGCTGGGGAGCCCTGTGCAAACACTCACACACACCTGCGCACATGCACAAGCTCAATCTGTCCCTCTGCTCTAACCTTCTCCACTCCACACTCTGTCCCATCCAGGAGGGGAACGAGGAGGCGGCTGCAGCTGCCTTGGTCCTGGGGCTCTGTGTGGCAGGAGAGAGCCTGGCACACGTCCTGAGAGGGGAGACAGGTGGCCTGCTTAGGGACCGCCAGGTCATTGTCCCTCCCAGACCACAGGACACACTGACACAGCCATCACCCTGCCCCACGGCTACTGGCGAGTGACCTGGGAGGACAAGGAACAGCTGACTCATCCACTGGGGAGCAGGAAAACTGGCCAGGGCCCACCGTGCTTCTAGGGCCCACAAAAACATGTTTTCGTTTCTTTTTTAAAATTAATTAATTATTTATTTATCTATTTATTAATTTTTGTGGTACTGGGGATTGAAGCCAGGGGCATTCTACCTCTGAGCTACACCCCAGCCCTATTTTTTATTCTTTATTTTGAAACAAGCCATGCCCGGCTTGTTTACATTTCTTTTAAAGTCAGAAGATAAAAATGAGCCGGGTGCAGTGGCGCACGCTTGTAATCCCAGTACTTGGGAGGCTGAGACCGGAGCATCCGGGTTCACAGCCAGCCTCAGCTACTTAGTGAGGCCCTCCGCAACTGAGTGAGACCCTGTTTCAAAATACAGAATAAAATATAGGGCTGGGGGTGTAGCCCAGAGGTAAAATGCCCTCCGGTACTGCAAAAAAAAAAAAAGAAGATAAAAATGAACTTTTAGGTCAAAATTAATGTTCTAATATAATATTAATACACTTGTACCTATAACATAAAAGTATATCTCTTTTATAAAAACACTAGAACATGCCAGGGGCCCTCAGCAACTTAGTGAAACCCCATTTCAAAATTTAAAAACAACAACAACAACAAAACTAGAACATAATTCTTATTTATTTATTTATTTATTTATTTATTTATTGTACTGGGGATTGAACCTAGGGATGTTCTACCTCCAAGCTATGTCCCCAGCTCTTTTTATTTTTTATTTTGAAACCAGGTCTCATTTAGTTGCTGAGGCTGGCCTTGAATGAGCAATCCTCCTGTCTCAGCCTCCCAAGTACTAGTACTACAGGGGTGTGCCACCACACCTGGCTTTAATTCTTAATTTTTTATGGAGGAAGAGGCCCGCCAGGGCAAAAGGGCCTGAGCTCCTGCATATCCTAGGCAGCCCTGGGAGGAAGTCCATCTTTGGGGGGCAGTCCCTCTTCATCTCGCCACCCTCTTCCAGCCACACTCTGCTGTGGATCCAGTTGGGAGACCACTTCCTCCAGGAAGCCCTCTATGCTGAGCTCAGCCTTGCAGGTTGGAAGTCCTTGATAGCTGTCTGGGGCAGTGCCAGGGCCAGCAACATAATTTGTGAGGCCCAGTCAAACAAAACTAAGGGTGCTTTTGTTCAAAACTTTTTAAGGATTTAAAGAAGCAACCAAGAGCATTCAACCAACCAGATGGTGGCGCTACCCCTCCAGCACCCAGAAGGTGCCCACAGTGCTGGTGGGGACACGAGCTGGGCGGGGTGGGCGCTGGCACAGGTGGACTTACCAGGCCATCCTTGGAGAAGGTGCAGGCCACCGCCCCCGGGCCAAAGGCCACCCGGCACTGCTCATCTGCGCTGTAGTAGAGGCCAGGCTGTGCGTCCGGTGGGCGCCCCTCGAGTCCAGACTGCGGTGGGTCCCACACACAGCGCAACTGCCCTGTGCTGCACAGGCCCTGGGTCAGGCCCCCGCGGGCACCGGGTGGGGCTGGGATGGGGAAGTGGGTATGGTAGGGGGAGCCTTCGCTGGGAGGAAGCCCCATGCTCAGGCCGATGGACTGGACCGGGGCTGGGACAGAGGGGTAGATGTAGGCAGTAGGTGGGGGAAGATGAGTCTGCAGGATGGGACCAGGTGGGGGCAGATTAAACTCAGTGAGGGGCAGGTGCAGGAATGGGGTGGGATGGAGGAGTGGGTGCTGAGAAGTGGAGGAGACTGAGGAAGATGGTTGCCTGGGAGTGGACAGAGGGAGGATTCAGGGAGGGGTGGATGATGGGGACCAGGGAGGATGGAGGGGTCCTGGGACAGGAAGGAGGGATGCGCAGGAGGGCATGGGACTCTGGGCTGCAGGGCGGTGTGGGCGTGGCAGCCCAACCCCAGCAGGGTGGAGGGCAGGGCCACGGGGTGTGGGGAGGCGGTACCTGAGCAGGTGCCTCAGCTGCCGGCGGCTGCAGGTGGACCATACCAGGTCCCCACGCACTGGTGCCTCACCGTCAGACGCCATCACATAGCCGCTGGGCCCACAGCTGCTGCCCGGCGCGCCATCATGGTCCAGGCCCAAGCTGCAGGCAGGGGCGGTGCTGAGAGCACCGGCGGGATCCGGAGCGAGGGGCTGGGGTCCTGGGGGCCCTCTCTCGCTCTAGCCCAGCCAGTTTTTACAGTCTGTTTTTTCTTCACCTGATTTTCCTACAAAGCTTATTTTCTAATTGCTAAGTCTTGTTTTGCTTGGGTTTTGGGGGGGGCATTTCTTTTAATTACTCAGTAATCAAGAAGTATCAGATTTCCCTGTCTCACTCCAACCCTTCGTAGTCCCTTGGGGTCAGGTGTTCAGCCTCCTTCTGGAAGTTTCTGCCAGGGCCAGCTGCCCACCAAGACCACCCCCTCCACCCTGGAAGCCCAGATCAGCTCTCTGGCCAGCTGTGGAACCACATACCTGTGCCCGATCTCATGGGCAATGGTGACCCCCAGGTCGAAGCCAGTGTCCTCGGTGATGAGGCAGCTCCAGGAGGGGGAGCAGGCACCCCCCAGCTGGGTGACCCCCCGAACTTGCCGGTTCCCATCAGGTAGCTCCAGGTCAAACCTCAGCAAAAGAAAAGAGTCACCTGGTCGGCTCCGGTGCTTGCCCAAAGCCAAGTCACCTGTGCAGCGGGCGGGCGGGAAGGTCAGGCGCCACCTTCCCCGGCAGGTGTGAGCCATTGGGAGCGCAGCTACCTGGTGATGTAGAGGACCAGGTCGGCGTGCCCTGGATCTGCGTCGTCCGTAGGGTTGACCTTCCGGCTCCATTCACAGACGCGCAGCAGTGACGAGGTGATGTTGGCGGTGATGCTGGGCGCACCCTGGGGATCAAGGACAGCCCACTGTCATGGAGCCGCGCCCAGGCTGCTGCTGGCTGTTGGCGCTTCCCAGTCGGTCCTCATAGCAACCCATTGCTGGCCCAGGTTACAGATGAGGAAGCTGAGGTTCCAAGGAGTATGAGAGCTGGGAAGGGAGCCCATCTGGCTGACAGCCCCGCAGTTACCAGGCTCTGCCGGCGACGGCACCGTGGGAAGATAAAGGGGAAGAGACAGTGCCGAGTCTGCTCAGACTCACTGGGGCAGGGATCCAGTGCCTACCTCGGGCTTCGTGAGAATGACCAGCTTCACCAGGTGCACACGGAACTGAGCCCCCAGGGACGGGTCCCTCAGCAGTTCCGCCCCCTGCGGAGAAGCGTCATGTGAGCGGGCAGAGCCGGGGAGTTCCATTGGCAAGAGATGCCAGTCCTTGGGCTGGGAGCCAGTGATAGACAGTCAGCCGCGCCTCAGGGCCTCCCCTAGCTCATGGCTCAGGAAGGCCAACGAACACAAAGAAGCCCCAGCTCTGGGATGAGAACAGACACGTGTCCTTATTCTAGAATATTCTACGCATGCATTGCTCCTCACTGTACTTACCTGCCCCTTCCACACACACATACACAGCGAGCCCTTCCCGCCCACACCTCCCTCTCCAGCTCAGCCCCCTGGGTCCGTGTGTCAGGATGAAATCCTGACCCGTGGGCACTGCTGTTGCTCACAGGCTTGTCCTCTAGTGGACATGGTGCCCACGTGCTTGCTAGCTGTGCTCAGGCTCCACTTGCCTGGCCACAGAGCCTCAGTTTCCTCACCCGCATGACGGAGATAGAACCTCCCCTGGTGGTTGACAGATTTGGAGACAAAGTCGCTACAAAGGCCTTGGCTTGGGTGGGTGTCCAGTGTTGACGGTGGCCATTACCACCACTGCTGCACCACGACTGGGTCGGCATATTAGAATTGGAGGGAGGGAAGCCGGGCGTGGTGGTGCACGCTTGTAATCCCAGTATTTTGGGAGGCAGAGACCGGAGGATCCAGGTTCACGGCCAGCCTCAGCTCTCTCTCTCTCTCTCTCTCTCTCACTCTTCCTGTTTCTCTCTCTCTCTCTCTCTCTCTCTCTCTCTCTCTCTCTCTTTCTCTCTCTCTACTTAGTGAGGCCCTCCGCAACTTCATGAGACTCGGTTTCAAAATAAAGTATAAAAAATAGGGCCAGGGGTGTAGCGTGGAGGTAGAATGCCCCTGGGTTCAATCCCCGGTACCTCAAAAAAGAAAAAAGAATTGGAGGGAAGGACCCCAAAGTTTGAAAGCAGTGGTTCCCAAATGACTTAGAGGAAAGACTTTTCGCTGAGAAAATATCACTTTTGGGCTTGCAGGCAGAAAACCTACACATGCTCGTTCCAGGCTCGGGCTGTGCCTGTAAACAGGAGGGGCACCAGGCTGTGTGTGGCTGGGCCTCAACCTCTGTCGGGCGGAGGGGGCACAGCGATCTCTTGGGCACAATGCAGGGCCGGGGGTGGGCCTCGGTTGGGGAGGGCCGGATGCAGAGGGGGACTTTTCTTTTTCTCCAAAATAGGTGACAGACTTGAGACTGGAACCAGCCTCACCCTCCAGAGCCTCCAGCACCTCCTCATACCCGCCCCGCCCCAGAGCCGACCAGGGACGGAGGAGACCAATTGTCAATCCTTGGCTGAAACTAACTTCCTAAGTGTTCCTAAAATCCAGAGTTTCTCAAACAGTTTCTCGGTGGATGAGTCTAGCCGCATCCTGTGCTTTGTGCCTGACGTCTCTGCGCTGTGGCGGGCGAGCGGCACACGCATGGCGGGGCTGGCCTCTGGGCAGCCGTTCTCTACACACGTGGGTGTTTCCACTCACACGTGGCTCTCTGGCTTTGACACAGTCCCTCACACGGTCTTAGGTTAGACTCCATGATCAGGAGGTGACAGCACCTATATCCGGTCTGACTTCTTGTCATTCTGAGATGATGGTTCATGGGGTGATGTTCCCCTGCCCTCCCTCACCCCTAGACCACAGCAATGGGGTGCCTGCAGGGAAGGGCGATGGGCAGCTCCACTGACTTCTGACAGGCCACTCTGCCCTGTGCCTCCCTGAGAGGGGACAAGAGAACTGAGATAGGCAAAGTTAGGGGAGCTGAGGGCACGGGGGAAGCCTGCACCCCTATTTGCTGGGCAGTGTTAGTCAAATGTACATTGGGGAGGAGCGGGCTTGGGGTGACCCCTGGAGAAGGGACCCTAGTAGCGAAAGGCTATGGGGTACAGTATGGAGCTGAGGGGGCCCCCAGACTTTACCCACCTCCACTGCAGGGGAGGGAGCAGGAGGAGGAAGAAAAGAAAGGACCATGCCTCTCCCAGCTGGCCTTTCCCCAGGACCCTGAATCCCCAGCCTGTCCCGGCCTCGGGTCTGTACCTGCACTGACATGTGGTCACAAGCCCCGGGCACAGGGGCACTGTGTCCAGAGGTTCATAAGGACAACCTGCAGCCCCACTAGGACCCTGAGCCAAGGGCCAGCACCCCATCAGTTGAGGACTCACGATGTTTAGGTTGGTGAGCACATAGCGCTCTGTGTCCTCCTGGTGAGCCTGGTAGACGTCAGGACCCACGGCCACCAGCAGCTCCAGGTGCAGCATGCCGCCTGTGGCCCGTCTCCTTCTCTGGGGGTGAGTGGTAGGATGGCCTGGAAGTGGAGAGGAAGGTGAAAGTTCTAGAAAGCAGGTGCTGGGGAGGTGATGGGAGAGAGGCTGTTGGTTTGGACAAGATGGCCCTCAGAAGGCAAGAGGCTCCGGGCACGGTAGTGCACACTTGTAATCCCAGTACTTGGGAGGCTGAGATAGGAGAATCACAGGTTCGTGGCCAGCCTCAGCTACTTAGTGAGGTCCTCCGCAACTTAGCGAGACCCCGTTTCAAAATAAAGAATAAAAAAATAGGGATGGGTTCAATCCCCAGTACCGCAAAAAAAAAAAAAAGAAGGCAAGGGGCCACATTCTGTGCCCACTCCAAGGGCCCAGCTCCCACTGGTGACTGGGCATTCGGGGGCATGAAGAAGGGCGAGGTCCAGGAGAGGGTCTCTATGGCCATCTTGTCCATGGGGCCACCCATCCAGGCAAGCCTCCCACTGCCCCTAGGGCTCTGCCCAAAGCTCCAAGCCCCTGCTCTGCCTCCTGTATCCTCCTATGGGCACAGACTGAAGAACGGAGCCACTCCAAGGTGGCCAACAAAGCCCAAGCCGCCCTACTTGACCTGGGTGCAGCCTGGTGGAGTGCACCAGTCAGGCACAGGAGGCGGCACCTCCTGGCTGTGTCCTGGAGCCATCGGGAGGGCCTGGGGCAGCCGCGTCCTGTTTTCTGACCACTAGGTCCCCATCTGCAACAAGGGAATCTCAGAACCGCCCCCATCCTATAGTCCCAGGGATGAGGCTCCAAAGGCACACATCTGGGGATGTGCTTGGTAAACTGGGAGGGACCCCTCACATCCAGCAGTCTACTAAGCAGACAGTGGGGTGTCACTGGAGGCCACACACTGAGCACTTCCCCGCATCCTAGAGAAGATGCCTCTATGGTCTCTGGTATCTCGCGGGGCTTCATGGTGTCAGGAGAGCCATCCCTCCCCTGAACTGTCCTGCGTCCCAACCTCCCTCTCCCTGGAGCTGTACCTGGTACAGACCCTGGGGCGGCGGGCCTGTGGATCAGATGGGGTTGGGCGCCACTCCAGCGAGGCACCAGCTCCCAGTGCTGCCTCTTCACTGGCTGGACATACAGTCTGTCCACACCCACCAGGATGTCGCCCTCCTACAGAAGAAAGAGCAGCCTCCAGCACATGTCCTGGAGGACCACCAAGTCCTCTGCAGGAGGGGGCCTCCCTGGGCTGTCGGCACTGGGCCTGGGCTTGCCTGAGCCCTCTCCAAGTCCAGGCTGCACAAGTCCATCCGCAGGGAAAGCTAGGAGCTAGGGAAGGTAGGAGCTGTGGTCTTCTGGGACTGGGCTTGATGCCAACCCCATGCTCCCGGTACCCCTGCCCACATTCCAACCCCTACCCATGCACAAGGCCCAGTAAAAAAGGCCCAGGTGTGGTTCCATGTGTACAAGGAAGGAAGGAAGGCATCTCAAGGGACCAGCAAGGCCTGTGTCACCAGGTTAACCCTGAGTGGCATCTCTCCTGGCCCAGGCTGGGCCTCCCAACCCAGGAGCCAGGTTGCATAACAAAATAAATGGCTCTGGCTTGGGGAGTGTTTCCAATGGGCTGTGAGCTTTAACAAGCTTTGTGCAGATTTGGGAAGCACGGTTCTCAAGACAGTCAAAGCCGGGCGTGGTGGCACACGCTTGTAATCCCAGTACTTGGGAGGCTGATACCAGAGAATACGGGTTCGCGGCCAGCCTCAGCTACTTAGTGAGGCCCTCTGCAACTTAGTGAGACCCTGTTTTGAAATAAAGAATAAAAAATAGGGCTGGGGGTAGAGTTCGGAGGTAGAATGCCCCCGGGTTCAATCCCCGGTACCGCAAAAAAAAAAAAAAAAAAGACAACCAAGGCAGGTTCTGCCAGTGCCACGCTGAGGGGTAGATGCTGAGACCCAGTCTCAGGGACAGGTCCGAGCTCCTCTGTCAGGAGTGGCAGGGCTCCTGTCCCCACTCAGAGGTCTGCTACAAAGCCCAAGTTCCCATCACTCCTGGTTCCCTGGGGAGTCAACAAAACTACCTAGTTTTGTACTCAGCTCGGCCACCTGCCAACTGGGCAGGCTGGGGACATTTATCCGGCTTTTCAGAGCCTCTGTCTCCCTCCCTGGGGCATGCCCCCTTGTGGGGTTTGACTTCAGGCAAAGATGGGAGGCAGTATCATTGTCAGATTTGGGGATGACACCTTGGAATCATGGGCTTCGCAGGCCACACCCTCGGCACATCCCGCCCGACACTGTTCCAAGCTTCTACTCACCAAGTGGCCTGAGCAGTATGTGACCCTGGCCACCGTGCCCCGGGGCAGCAGGGCGCGTCCTCCCGTGAAGCAGTGGCGGGGGGGCCCTCTCAGCAGCCGCAGGGAGGCGTTCACCACGCGCTCGCTGGTGAAGGAGCCGGCCAGGAGGCCCAGCTTGGGCCAGAAGGAGAAGGCGAAGAGCTCTCCCAGGGCACTGAGGGAGCAGAGCGGGGCTCTGCAGGACGGGCCCCTCAGCCCGTCCTCATCCTCACAGGTGCAAGTGAGCGGGGCCACGGCGAATCGGGGCACTGTGGGAGACAGGTGCCACCTCACTTGCTCTGCTTGGCTCTGCAGCCCCCACTCCCGGAAGAGGGGCTGGGAGGTGCTCCCTTTGGGGAGGGTGGCAGGAGGAGCACAGGTCTGAGGCAGGGCCTGGGTCTGAGTCCTGCTCCTCCCACTCCAGCACTGGTGGACAAAAAGTCACCTCTCCTCCCTGGGCTTCGTCTGGGGCCTGGGCCAGTGCTCAGTATGCTAGTCTCAGCTTTGAGACAGGTGTTTCATGAGCAACACCCACCGACAGGAAGGAGGCTCCAAGTGGAACCTCTGACCTCCCTGGAGATCAGGCGCCCAGGCCAGTCCTTGCTGTCCTCCTCCAAGGAACCCAGGAGCTGGGACCCCAGGCAAGGGTGTCCCAGCCCTCCAGGAGGGGCAGAGATGGGAGGAACTGGGGTCCGGTCCCCAGCCCCAGATTTGGCCCCCACTGGTCCTCTAGCCTGGCCCCAGGCACCAGCCAGGGTGCATTGAGCCCAGACCACAGGGAAGCCAGGTCACAAGTGGGATGTCCCCTAATCCCCTCCACCCTGACCACTGGCCTGTCTGATGCTGGCCTCCACCAGCCGTTTGATTAAAGTCACCAATGGTCCTACTGGGAAAGAGGCTGGCACCCCAAGACATGAGCCTGCAATTCATGAGCGGAACCTTTGTTATCAGGGGAGCCACAGGACAGGCTCTGGAGGGGGCTTGATCCAGTGACTACCTTGTTTCCCACAGAAGGAATAAATATTTACTTCCATGGCCAGAAACCACAAAGTTCCTGAAAACCAGCCAGCCCAGCAGAGACCACGGGGCGGAAGGGACTAGCTGATTAATGACCATTCCCTTGAGATATTTAACAGAAGCCTGGGGTCAGAACCCTAGCTCCGCCAGAACACCCAGACCAGCTTTTATCAAGTTGGCAGGAAGTGACACAGCTAATTAACAGTGGAGATGCAGCTTCTCTGGCCTCCTCCCTCCAGAGTCACCAAAAACCCCCAGACCACTGACTCAGACGAGGTCCCGCGCCGGGACCTGAGAAACTCCCGTGGCTAAGAGGACACCAGGACAAGTACCTTCGAAGGCAGCGTCAGGGCCAAAGTAAGAGGACAAGTCTTCGGGCTCCAGAGCCTGGAGAAAACTCTGCAAGACAAAAAGAGATGCAGAGCGGGGAGTGGTGGGGCATATCTGTAATCCCCAGTAGTTGGGAGGCTGAGACAGGAGGATCGCAGGTTCGAGGCCAGCCTCAGCAACTTAGTGAGACCTCTGCAACTTAGAGAGACCCTGTTTCAAAATAAAAAATAAAAAGGGCTGGGGGTGTAGCCCAGAGGTAGAACACCCCTGGGTTCAATCCCCAGTACACACACACACACACACACACACACACACACACACACACACAGAGATGGAGGAAAAGGGGGAAAGGAGGTTGGACCAAGGAGAGGACAAAATCAGACCTGGAGAGCGAGAGCCGGGCTGGTGAGGGGGAGGCAGAGAGGGCAACCTGCTCAGGTCTGGGACAAGCTGGTGTCTGTTCATTTCACCAGAAGAAACCAATTCCTTCCTTAGTAAGCACTTTTCATCCCCTGAGCCCCAAGCTCGGTCCTCCACCCAGTGCACCCAGAAGCTGATGTGTTCCGCGGAAAGACCATGCCCACCACACCTCCGGGCTGCTTGCAGCCCCCTCCCCCAGGTGACCCGGACACTGCGCTCGCTGTGAGCCCACCTGCTGGAAATCAGAGAGCCCCCAGCAGCCCAGGATAAAGAAGGCGCCAGCGAGGATTCCCCCGATGCTGGTCGTGTGGAGAGGGTGGCACCTCGCCCAGCGGTGAAGCTGGCTCATCCTCAGGAAAGCCAGTGGCGGCGGTGGCGGGACAGGGGGCCCTGGTGTGGAGTCTTGTCAGCGTGGAATGTGACGGCCCTGCTGGCTGGCTGGGCGGGATGCTGGGCAGTGTTTCCTTCTGGGAGCTTCCTCCCGGGGCAGGGCCACAGGGTGGGCCTCCTGCAGCTCCTCCTGCTAAGACCTGGGCCTTGCTCTGGGTTGGTCCCCAATGCAGAGCACCCCAACCCAGTCCTGCACTGGGGAGCCCCCCAGCTGTGCATACCCGGCCTCCCGGGAGGGGGCTGGCCCAGCGGTCCAGCCTGCAGAGAAGGGCGCTCTGGACCCGGGCCCTGAAGACCTGGGCTCATGCAGAATGTGGAGCCTTGGATGACGCACTCAGAGTCTCTGCCCCAACTGGACAAGGGGAGACTGCATGAAGCCATCACTGCTCTGCCCCGCAGCCGGCCTCCCCTCTGACACCCCTACTTTGCCGCTTCCTCCCGCTCTCTTGTCCCTTTTGCCCAGGGTAGAGTCCCTGCCCCTCCCTGCATAGACTCCTTGCAGGCGGCCTGCACCCGCACCTCTTTAAACCCCACTCCTTGACTACCTGCCTTGTCTGCACCTGTACCGGATGGGGAGCATCGTGGAGCAGCCCGCAGCCCCAAATCTCTGCATTCACCGCCACAAACTGCCTCACGATCCCACGGCGCCTCCTGGGAAATTCTCCTACACATGCTCCAAACTACTCTTTCTCACCCCTCGCCCCACCAGGCCCTCCTCCATGTTGTCTGGATCCTGAATGTCCCCCAAGGTCCACGTGTTAAAGGCTTGGCCCCAGCCCATAGGAAGGTTGTGGCACCTCTAAGACCTAGTGGAAGGAAGTTAGGTCACTGGAGGCTCGCCCTCGAAGGGGATCCTGGGATCCTGGGGTTTTTCACCCTCTCATTCTTTGCTTCCTAAGCTGTTATGAAGTGAGTGGTCTCCTCCGCCACACACTCCTGACACAGGCCCAAGGACAATGGAACCAAGGGTCCACAGACTGGAACCTCTGAAGCTATGAGCCAAAGTAAGTCTTTCCTCTTTATAAGTGCAGCTATCTCAGGTATTTTCTTACAGCAGCAGAAGGCTGACTAGCTCACCCCCATCAACTGATGACCATCGGGGGGTTCAGCACTATCTCCCCAGGGCTAAATGTGCAGCCTCTCTTGTCCTCTGTTCCAGGGAGGGTCTGCCCACCATTTGTGCTGGGCCAGCCTAGCTCCAGGTCCCCCACTGCCCCTTCTTCTCCCTGAGGCTTTGCACCTTGGTTCTCCTCTCCCTCCTGCATCCTTATCTGCCCCTTCACTAGATTCATTCATTCATCATTCATTCATTCATTCAGCCAACAAATGTTTAGCTAGACCCCTGCATTGGACCTCCCAATGGGACCACTGGATGCAGCCTGCTGGACTCGCCCTGAAGTAGGATAGAAGCATAAGAAGAGGTAGAAGGGAGGCACGCAGGACAACACAAGAGCGGCCATGATTTAAAGCCCAGATTGAAAGCCCACTTTCACATGTCTTGAAAGTCCAAATCCAAATTCTACTTCTACACACTTTAATCATAAATGACTCTATTAAATCAATGACCAAACCTTATCCACTGTTCCATAAATAACCTGTCTCCTGACATAGACCTAAAGAAAAACAGGTCCAGGAATGCTTTTGCTTGAAAATAGGTCGTTCTGTGATTTATATTTTTAGGATCTGATTACTTCATCTATATGTCACAATCTTGATCAAACACCCAGTGTTAAGCCGATGAATGTAGTACCTACCGTTTAAGGTCACAAAATTGAATAATGAAATAAAGTTTTTCACCAAAAACAAAGAAAAGAGCTGGGCATTATGGCACATGGCTATAATCTTGGTATTTGGGAAGCTGATTGCAGGTTCAAGGCCAGCCTCAGCAACTTAAGTGAGATCCTCAGCAACTCAGCAAGACCCTGTTTCAAAATAAAAAAATAAAGAGGGCTTGGGGTAGCCAGGCATGGTGGCACATGCCTGTAATTCCAGTACTTGGGAGGCTGAGACAGGAGGATCCCAGGTTTGTAGCCAGCCTCAGAAACTTAGCGAGGCCCTCAGCAACTTAGTGAGATTCTGTTTCAAAATAAAATAAAATAGGGCTGGGGGTATAGATCAGAGGTAGAATGTCTCTAGGCTCAATGCCCAGTACCAAGAAAGAAAACAATTCATACTATGTAATGATTAACATGTCCAGTTACCAACACAAAGGACAAAAATTACCCTCTTAGATCTTTTCTCTATACTGTAGTTTCCACATTGCTAAAGAGAAGCTTAGGGCCATCCACTACCCTGTCTCTCTCAGTGTGTACTTTTTGCTTTCTCTCAATAAAACCAATCTGTGCCTCACTTTGACCCATCCTTAAATTCCTCTCTGCCACCATATCAAGGACCCTCATGGCTGAGTTGAGGTCCACCTCCCTTTTGGGGACCTCTTGGGGACTCCCCTCCCGGTGACAGCCCCCAATGACCTTATGCAGGGGGCTGTGTAGATATGCTCCAGTGACTCCACCCAATGGCCTCCGGTCTTGCTGTGGACCTCCATTCCCCACCCCCAAAAATAAGCTTCAGGTGTATGGACCTCATCCGCGCTATCAAGCTATTGTCAGGGCCAGGCGCGGTGTGTAGTGAAAGCATTGTGTGCTAGTGACTTATTATTGTTGTTATAAAAATAATACACATCATCATAATTATAATAGTGCTTTAGGCCTGGTCCTCAGTTTCCTCTCCGTGTACCAAGTGCAGACTCACACACCCCGCGGCCGCTC
>PVJS01039161.1:0-19034 GCA_004027185.1 Glis glis
GAGAGAGAGAGAGAGAGAGAGAGTGAGAGAAACAGGGAGAGAGAGAGAGAGAGAGAGAGAGAGAGAGCATGTGTGCGTGCGCGCACACGTGCGCGCATGAGCTAAAGCTGGCCGCGAACCCAGATCCTCCGGTCTCTGCCTCCCAAAGTACTGGGATTACAAGCGTGCGCCACCACGCCCGGCTATGAATTACCATTTTAAAAATATATCAATTAACACATAAATCTTAAGATATATTGTAAAATATATATACCCCTCATCCTTCAAAACTATGTGACCAACCACTGTATTCTGGAAAATTTTACATTTTTATGCTGTTATAGAGCTTGTTTTCTAATGGGGAAGATAGGCAAAAAATGTGAATATATAGTACATTTTCATGAGGTAATATATTTCAGTAAAAATAAATAGTGTAGGAGAATAGGGAGTGATATGAAAAACTTTAAAGGGAGAAAATAGATTACTACTTTTCCTGTTTAGGGAACCACTTTTGAGTTTAGACTGTCTACTCTTCATTGTACTTGTGCTATTTGACAATTATAAATTATGAGCAACTGCTAATAATAAAAAACACATTTGTAAACACATTATAGGACCAATGGACCTAACAGATATATCTAGAATATTCTTCTCACAGATTCTTGGAATATTATCCAAGATAGATCACATGTGCAAAGTCACAAAGTAAGTCCTAAGAAATTTAAGGACAGTGAAATCATTACAAGTGTCTTTTCTGAACCCAGTAGAATAAAATTAGAAATCAGTAGCAGAAAGAAAATCTCACAAATGCATGGAAATTAAACAACATACTCTTGAACAATCATTGGGTGAAAGAAAAATCAAAAGAAGATACAAATGGCAAGAAAACATATGAAAAATGTTCAACATCATTAGCAATCAGGGAAATGCAAATCAAAACTACACTGAGCAGGGTTGTGGTACATGCCTGTAATCCCAATACTTGCGAGGCTAAGAGAGGTGGATCACAGGTTCAAGGCCAGCCTTGGTAACCTAGTGAGACCATCAGCAACCTAGTGAGACCCTGATTCAAAAAAAAAAAATAGGACTGGGACTATAGCTCAGAGGTAGAATGTTCCTGGGTTCAACCTCTAGAACCAAAGAAACAAAACAAAACAAAACAAAAAAAAACCTACAGTAATTTAGGTAGAATGACAATCCCCAAGAATACAAATAATAATTAATACTGGCAAGAACATGGGGAAGTAGGAGCTCTTATGCATTCTTGGTGGCATTGTACATTAGTACAAATGCTATGTAGATCAATATGGAGGATTCTGAAAAGACTAAGAATGGAACTACCACATGACTCAGCTATACCATTCTTTGGTATCTTTCTAAAACAATTAAAGTCAGAATACTATATAGATTCATGTATATCCATGTTTATAGCAACACAATTCATAAGTGCAAAATTATGGAACCAACCCAGGTATCTATCAACAGATGAATGAATAAAGAAAATGTGGTATATTCATACACACAATGTAATTTTACTCAGTCATAAAGAAGAATAAAATTATGTCATTTGGAGGAAAATGGATGGTACTAGAGAATATTATGCTAAGTGAGATGAGCCAGTCTCAGAAAGTCAAGGGCCATATATTTTCTCTCATATGTAGAAATTAGAGAGAAAATAGGAAGCAAAAGGAATTTCAGATAAATGAGGAGAGAGACCAGTAGAATAGTGGAAGGGGATTGGGGAAGGCAAGTGGGGAGAGGCAAAGGAGGATTGAAGAAGGAAACAGTTCAAATAATGTTATGTCCATATATGAAGGTATCACTACCTATCTCACTACCATGTTTGAGGAGGGAGGAGGGGGGAGTGGCGTGGGATATGGAAGGAAATATACCATATGCTGTGTATGTCAGTATCACTTTGAACCTCACCATGATGTATAATCATAATGCACCAATAAAATATGAAAATAGAGATGGATTGTAAAAGAAATAGCAAGCTTAAATAGACCAATAACAAATAAGGAAATTGAAACAATAATCAGATCTTCCCAACAAAGAAAATACAAGTACCAGATGGCTTCACAGGTGAATTCTACCAAACATGTAAAGAACAATTGATGCAAATCATTATTAAGATCTTCCAAACAATAGATGAAGAAGGAATATTTCCAAATTCAATTTAGGAGACTAAAATCACCATGGGACCAAAGCCAGAAAAAGACCCATAAGGAAAGAAAATGATAGGACAATATCCATGATGAATGAGATGCAAAAATTCTCAACAAAATGTTAGCAAATTGGATTCAGCAACACATTAAAAGATCATGCATAATGACCAAATGGGGTGCAAGCATGTTCAACATATGCAAATCAATAGCTTGGCACACCACAATAGCAGAAGGAAGAGCAAAATCACAGGATTCTATGAACTGATGAAGAAAAAAGCATTAGACAAAATACAACACACCATTGTGCTAAGATTTTCAACCAATTAGGTATATGAGGAAATTACATCAACACAGTAAAAGCTATATATGAAAATATTATAGCGAATGTCATACCCAATGATTAAACACTGAATTTTTTCTTTTAACACCCTGAACAAGGCAAGGATGTCCACTCATATCACTTCCATTCAACATAGTACTGAAAGCTGTAGTCAGAGCAACTAAGCAAGTAAAAGAATCAACTAAATCAGAAAGGAAGAAGTAAAAGCATCTGTGCGTGCAGATTATGTGATATTATATTAAGAAACCTTACAGACATCACAAAAAAACCTTAAAACTAGTAAAGTTCAGCAAGTATATAGGATACAAAATCAACATATGAAAAAGAGTTGCATTTCGGTGTACTAACAATAAATTATCCAACAAAAAAGTAACAAGAACTCTCATTTATGCAAGCATAAAAAATAACACAAAATACTTTGGAACAAACTTAACCAAGGAGGTGAAACTTGTATACTAAAAACTAAATTTGAAAAGATACAAATACATGAAAATATAGCTCATGTGCATCAATTTTAAAAATTGATATTAAGATGTTATTTTTACAGCAATAAATAATTCCAAAAATGTTATGAAACCAAAAGGACCCTGGATATTCAAACCAAGTCAGAATTATTATACTTCAGATTTCAAAATGTTATAAAGCTGAAGTAATCCAAACAGTATGGTTCTGGCATAAAAACAACACATAAGTCAATAGAACAGAATATAGAGCCCAGGAATAAGCCCAACTAAGATGGTCAACTGATCCTCATCTAAGATATCAAAAATATGCAATATAAAAAGGATAGTCTCTTCAATAAATCATGATGGGAAAACTGGATATCAACATGTGAAAGAATAATGTTAGATGTGTATGTTATACCATTCACACAAATCAAAATAAGTATAAACATATGTAATACCTGAGCCGGTAAAATTCTTAGAATAAAACATTGTGGAAAATCTTCTTGACATTGGTCCTAGCAATACATTTTTGTTTATGACATCAAAAAGATAGGCAATAAGGGGAAAAATAGACAAACAGGATTACATCAAGCTAATATGTGTCTATAAAGCAAGTAAAGCAGTCAGAAATTGAAAATGACACCTATGGCATGGGAAAAATATTTACAAAACATGTATCTGATAAAGGATCAATATCTAAAATATATAAGGAACTCCTCCTACTTAGTATCAAGAAGGAAAGAGAGAAAGAAAGAAAATTAAATTTTAAAATGGCCATGAAGAGATTGTGTACTGATTGTATATAAAAACATGACTCAATAGTATATACAAAAAACATCAAGCCACAGCCATGGACCAGATGGCTTAGGGAGTGAATACCGAGAGAGAAAAGAAAAGGGTACACCACTGAGTCTTGGATCAGTTTAATGTTGATCATTCAGGAAGATACAGACAAGGAGGATTTAACAGTGAATTAGGAAGACAGGGGGAAGAGTCTAGTGCCCAGGATGCTAAGTGAAACATATTTCGAGAAGGAGGGATGACTGATTGTGTGACAATATTACAAAGAGGTCCAAGAAGAAAATTCCCTGGCTATAGGAACAAGAGATTCTCTCCTCCCCTGCACCTCATGGAATTATTGAAATAGAGTATAATGTTGTTGACTACAAAGGTCATTTGGGCAGAGACTGTAAACAACACTTTCAATGAGCTGTGTTATAATAGGAACTAAATCAGGAGATAGAAGGTGGCGCTGAATGTGGAAATTAAGAGTGCTTTTCTCTCTTACATAAAAAAAAAATTACAGCATGTTTTCATGATCATATGAATAGATTGGTACAAATAAGTACATCAATGGTGCAGGAGAAGGGGAAATAACTCAATAATATGCCTAAGAGAGAGGTGGTGATAATTTTAGAGTGAACACTTAAAAACAGGAGATTTTTATAGGTAACAGTGATGTCTCTAGTGGAAGTGGGTCACTGACAAGAAAAGAAGGTAAATATTGTTAGCGTGGGTTGACCCTAAGGAACTGAACAATACATATAAAATCTACAGTCACTAACATCTCTATATACAACACACAAGGCAGAGAAATAGTGAACTGGACAATCAAATTTTCAAAAAATGAGAGGGAATGCCATGGAGGATATTGGATCACCACAAAAGCATAGGATATGGCATTGGCAGATTTAACGGTTGTATCTTTTATGATGGAAATGGTATTTTTGAGCAAAGAATGATTTTCAAGTGTTAATGAGAAAGGAAGACACCGACTTCAATTTCCTGTTCATTAGTAGGGAAAAACTTGGAATAATTTCCTTTGGAAAGGGTTGCAGCCAGATTACAGGTAAAATAAGACAATAAAGGGAACATTCAGAGAGGGGTTGGGGATATCATACATTTTACTGGTGATAGATCGAATAAGTTCTAGAAGGCACGGTGAAAGTGTTTGAAAAATGAGAGGAGCGAAGTGTCCTGTGTATATAGTGGAGTGGTCAAACAGAGACTCGGGAGCAAAGGACTATTCAGTCCATGTGAGGCCAGGGACCATGGATCTCAGGGCACGGAAATGGGAAGTAGAGAGAAAGGGAGAGCACAAAGCTGTGCTCCTCACATCATGGAGTCCAGAAGCAAGATTGAGAGCGGAGGGAGGAGGGACCATATGTAATCCCCATGGCTGCATCCCAGGAACCCACCTTCTCCAGCCACACCCTACCAGCACAGGCCACCACCCAGAGAAGTCCATTACAACGGATTTATCCACTGCTGGGATTACAACCCTCATGATTCAATTACGTCAACTCCAAACACCCATTTATGAACTCTTCAGGAGCCATGCTGTGTTTGACTATAGCAGGCGGTAACCCCCTATGGAATCCCTAGGTTACTAGTACAGGGATCAAGATAATTTTTTATTTGGTTGGATCACTTGAATCTATAAATCTGTTTAGACATCTTCTCTGTCTCCAGGTAAAAGGCAAGAGTCATCTTGTCATATCTATGAAGAAATTACCAAACTGCTACTTTAATGGAGTCTCCATATCACTCTACTATCTTCAGGAACATGATTTATGCCGTAATCATGGCATGTTGCTATGTCAGTATATTAATTAGATTTCTGTCAAATGGACATTTTAAAATGAGGTTATTTGTCAGTAATTATTTTCAAATAGACATATACTAAATGCTATGGAATTTTGAAAAAAAAAGGTAAATGATTCAAAGCAGGGAAAACGTGCCACTTTTAATACCAGACTACATGAGAATAGTTAAAAAACCCATAATGTTCAAAGCTCTGATCTTAAATAAAAATCTATTTCTTGTCACTGACAAATAAGGATAACATAAAGCTTCTTTAATTACAAGAATATTTGCTTCTAAAAATCAAAGCATACTCACTTATCAGGAGGTAGAATTCTTGAGGCTATAATCAAGAAAATATATTCAAGAGCTAAGGCAATTTACTACACTGGGTGTCAATCAAACGAGGAGAAAACATAGAAATGTAAAATATACCAATGCTAGGGGTGACATAATGTAGTTGTCAAGAAAAATTAGATTCCTAATGTGTTTCATTCCCTTTAGCATGCAACCACATGTGTCTAAATTCAAAGGATCTGACAACTTACTGAGGGATGTCAAATTAAGCAAAATGGAAAAATAATTAATGACATTGAAACCTCAGAAAATTCACCTTGCTAAAGGGACAGCAATTTGAGGTTTTAGGTCAGAAATATAAGAAAGAAAGTTGCCTCCACAGGGCATACCCGTGCTTCTTTGAGCCATGACTTATTGATAGAGTGTTGATTTATTAATAGGAAATGGAGTGGAAATAAACTTAGAAAGTTCTTTGAAAATTAAATTGCATTCTTTGACTCTTTATTGTTTTGAACTTCTCTTACAACTATGAATAGAAAATAAGAAATCTAAAAGTTAATGTTATGATTTCTTGCTGGACAGTCAATTTCTGTAGCCAAACACATTTATTTATGTGAGCATACATTTTATAAACTGATAAATTCCTTTTAAGAATTATAATTAAATGTATAGCAATTAAAATAAAAATGAAAATACCAGATTTATGTAGCAAAAGACTTGATAACTACACCCAAGTTTGGATACTTAGCAAGCCCATAGTAAATAAATATTACCTACTAATTCTGTCGAAAATGCATGGAGTATTAAACCATGGAACAAAGCTAAAGGAAGAAATAGGTGAAGAAAAGTGAGGAGAAAAAAAAGGAAAATGGGGAGAGATCGAGACCCTGAGAAATAATAGGATTCATCATATGTTCTATGTCACCGTTTTCTTCATCTAACACTCAATTAACTAGTATTTCTCACATTCTTATGAAAAATGCCACCATATTTATGTGTCTAACCATCTTTTCACACTCAGATAAAGATGTAAACTAATTGTACTCTAAAATAGAAGAAAGTTTTACAGCGATTCCTCTTGGCATATGCTGATACATTAAACGAACAACATGTTATTTTATAAATATTAACCCACTCAATAGTATTCATACTGTAAAATTTCTTATTTTTCTACCCATATTTTCCTTTATTTTTTATTTACTATTTAATGAACAAATAGAATCAACAAATAATTATAGAACACTAAATATATGGTACACTTTTAGGATCATAGACTATATTTTAGTTTCCTGCTCTGTAGAGCCTAGATCCATGAGTCCCTGTGTGGGGTGGGTTGCTTGGCAGTCAGGCCTGGATCTGCACTAGATGGTGATGTGACAAAGCAATAAACTTTGTGGTGATATTGCAGGGGACTCATTACGCTAGCATATATGCCTTACCATGGTTAATGTATGGATGCAAAGAATTTTAAACTGACAATTTTGTAACAAAGTCATTTCATCTAAATAGAAGAATTGAATAAAAATATTCTCAGGCATATTAGACTTTTGAATGTTTGGCAATCAGAAATCCATTTTGAAAATACTCTTGAGTGGAGTTTGAAAAATTGCATAATTAAATTCATAAGGTGTTAAAGGGAACAAAGGATCTAATATGAATCAAATGCATTTTGTAAAAGATTTTCCAAAGCAACATATTATATCAATAACAACCCAGACAACAAAACTTGGACAATATAACTGTGGTTGTTATGGATTAAATCAGGACATGTTCTAGTAACTGTATGGTTGCACAGTATAGATATTGATACATATAAAAATCAGTGGGCATTATTAAACTAAGAGTAATAACTAAGAAAATAATACAGAATTTAAGACAGACCAAAACTATAGCTACCCAATAGATACAAAAGCAAGGAAGAAACAGAAACAAAAATGGTACTCAAATGTAAGTTCTGATACCATTACTTCCAATAAATATAGAAGAAACAAATTCATGAAGTAAAAGACAAGTCTATCAGATTAGTTTAAAAGGATTCAACAATATGTTTCCAAAAGACGAAACAATAAATTCACAGAATAAATCTGAAAAAAGCTGAAAATGTAGAAAATAGGATAAAATGGCAAATATGAACAAAAAACATAAGTTTTTATTTGCTATATGTGATAATATTTCATTTGTATAGTAAATAATTCATATGAGAGAGTACAGTAGAAAAATAGTGAAAGACATAGCTGAGCAAGCACATAAAAGTATCAAAACATTAATACATATCACAAAGTATTATAAATACATAAAAGATCCACTGACAAATCTCCACGAGAGAAAAAGAAGTAAATTAAGAGTTTTGAAATAGTTTTAAATATTTTTAAATATTTAATACACCATTCTCAGAAATTAGTGGGTGAAGAAGAGGAAAAAGAGATGGGTGAGACCAAGGATATGAATAGCAAGATAACAAGATAGATGAATCTTTTGGTTTTATTTATAATTCTACACCTGCTAATAAAATATATTTCCTCTCAGACATCATAGTTTCAATTTCTAGAAGTTCAATTAAATTAATTTAAGGTTTTCAATGTCCACTTAACACATTCAGTATTTTCCCTTTATTGCCTACAAATAGTAGGTCATCATAATCACTGTTTTAAATGTCCTCATCTATTAAGTGTCATCCATTTCAAATATGGGATGGCTTTGATTGTTACTTTGCATATCCTATGCTCCTAGATTTTATGCTACACATTAAAAATTTTATCTTTTGGATGCAGAATATTTTATACTGTTATAACTATTTTGTTTTTTACCGCAATGCATTCAAACTATTTGAGAAGAGTTTGATCATTTGGTATCTTTCATTTGAGCTTAGTCAGAATCAAAGCAAAATTAGTATAGTTGAGACACTTTTTAGTAGTCTAATAGATGTCCTTCAGTTATGTGGTTTTCCATTTGCTTGTTGGAAATACACATTATACCTGGCCATAAATGGGGCCTAAGCATGATTTCTCTCGTCATTTGCATTGTTCTTCTCATAATGTCAAGAATGCTACAACTCCTCAGTCTAAGCTTTTCTGGGATTGCTCACCCTTCACCATGTCTTGGGAACATTTTTAAGACAGTAAGCTGGGGCCACCATAAGAATCACCTTAGAAATCAACCTCTTTCTTTGACTAATGCCTACATGCCCCAGATGCTGTTATTTCAAATGTTTTATCTAATTATTTGTTAAGTCCTGTTACTGCACTTTGATTAGCAAGAGGAAAAATGAAGTTTACTATGTTTATTTAGGGAAGGAATTCTCTATCTCATTGATTTTATTTTGATTCATTTTGAATAATCAAATAGTTAGAAAGGTTGTAAAGTAGCACCACCTTCTCTTCTTTTTTTAATTTGGAAATTACCATGATAACATTATCAAGACACTTGGAAAACTTCATTGTGCAATTACTACATCAAGTAGAGTCTTTCACATAACATAAAAAAAAACACAGGGAATTGACATCAATACATTATTTACAGAAAAGGTTACAATTAGGTCCATGAACTGCATTCAATCTTATGTCTCTTCAGTTTCTATCTTTAATTTTATTCTTCTCTCTATTCCTGAATTCTGTGATGTTGATAATTTTAAAGTTACAAAGCATCTGTATTGTAGAACATGTCTCATATTTTCCATGATTTTCTTCATGATTTGATTCTAGTTGTTATTGTTTGGCAGAAAAATCACACAAATGATGCTATGTTTATTTTATTGCAACACTTCAGGTCATAAATAATTTCATCACTCTCTATTATTATGAGTGAACATTCATCTCATGTTAAGGTAGAGTTTTTCATGTTTTTCCAGTTTTAAGGTATATATTTTACCTTTCAATTAGGAAATTTTTGTGTGGAGGCACTTTAAAACTATGCAAATATCCTATTCCTATCAAATTTGCACCCACTAGATTTAGCATCTACAGATTTTTCTTGATTGAATTAACTTTTACCATGGTTATTTTTAATGGTTATTATTCTAATTTTGTCATTTCTTATGCAGTTAGTAGTTGGAATTATACAACAAGAAAAAGTTCTCTTCTTCCACTTTTTTTACACCTTTAATTTTAAGCCAATTTAGACTCATCCTTTTCTATTTTCTTCCTTGGATTTTAATTCATTAATATGATCATTTAATTTTCTATTCAAATTGTTCCAGATTTGGCAACTGGCAACTAAGGGCCTCTTTAAGAGTGTTCTTGGTTAATCATGTATTTTCCCTGTCCCAGTCCTGAAATTACCCACTTATCCTACATTCCCTAAATGCTTCTAATGGATAATAGCAATTAGAAACAAAGATTCATACATTAGGTGTGTGATCATTACTACAGGGATGTTACTTTTCTAGGCTCTTTTAAAGGGGATAGAGAGTTGTAGATCATTTGCATGTATTGTACACATGTTTACATCCCTCTCTCTACATATTTATATTTACTTAGCTAGTGAAATCCACAAATTTATTCTGACCCTTCTAATTCAAATCCAAAACCAGAGTTGATCCTAGTTTTCCCCTTCCCATATTTTTCTTTTCTTCAGCAGTGACAAACCTGATTCTGATACCTTCATTATATACACCGATCAGCATCCACCTCCTCTCTGATTGATAGAAACAATCTCCCAACAATGTCACCACCCACCGACCCTCCACATGCACACACACACACACACACACACACACACACACACACGCACGCGCACGCGCACACACTAGCGCTTTTTCCTCCTACTTAGGCTTTTCGCTTTTGCTGCCACCCTTCATCCTGCCCTGGCCCAGTGGTCTTGTGGCTGTTCATATTCCCTCCTCACTCTGCATGGGCTCTGACCCCATTTCTGGGTCACTGGCATTGATACCACCTCTGGAGGCAGCTTCCTCACCACATACAGGCTTTGGCTTTCAGAATCAAGCTTTACAAAGTTATTTGTGGTCCCTGGCAGAGACCATCCTCATTGCACTGAAGATCCAAACCTTGTCCAGAGTGCTGCCTTCTGTCCTCCCTGTGGAGAACTACCTGGCTCAGCCCTCCCCACCACCCCAAGGACACTTTCCGACTGACCTGGGAAGAAAGGAAAGAAGGAAGGAAGGAAGGAAGGAAGGAAGGAAGGAAGGAAGGAAGGAAGAAAGGGAAGGAAGAAAGGGAAGGAAGGAGAGAGAGAAGATAGCATGGTAAGTTTAAAAACATTAACCCAGTCAGTAGTCTCATAAAACACCAAAGGAACTTTTTAGTCATTTGGGCCAAAAAGTCCTGGTGCTATAAATAGCTATAACATTTGCTCCCAAAGTGTATTTAGTGTTTGTTCCATCTATTTTCCAAAGAGGCCCCAAATTAGACTCTTTTAGATATTTATTCAACCTCCACAATTAGATTTTGCAAGCTGTAAAAAAAACCCAAAAAACAAAACAAAACAAAAAACACTTTTTATCTGTACAACCTAACATAGATACTTCAGGTACATTAAATACTATAAATTAAGAAAGAAAAAATAAAGATAGCCAGGCATGGTGGTACATGCCTGTAATCCCGGTACTTGGGAGGCTGAGACAGGAGGATCCCAGGTTCAAGGTCAGCACACAGCAACTTAGAGAAACGTTGTTTCAAATAAAACTGGGGCTAAGAGTATAATTCAGAGGTAGAATAACCCTAGGTTTAAAAAAAAGGAAAGAAAAAAAAAGGGCACTTAAGTACTATTAAATGAAAGTACTCATGCTCCTATACAAGGAAATATATATCCACAAAACCACTGGAAGGTAATATGATCCTAGGACACTCTAGACGATGAAATTCAACTAATACTAGCATATTCTACCTCCATTTATATATATTTTAGCTCTCTTCATTTTTACTTTATTTTTGCAGAGGATAGGCTACTTTATTTACTTCTCAGGGAATCTATATTTCTTAATTAAAAATTTCCACCCAAGAATTATGCAATATGGAGAACTTTTTTTATTTTCTAACTTGAAAAATTAAAAGATTAATTGCTCTCATAGTATTCTTATGATTAATCCCAACCACTCTGGCCCGGCTTTTACCAACAGTATGGCCTCTATGTTAGTGAGATTGAAGAAGAAAGAGTGGCTGCAGCTATATATCTCTTAGATGTTTAATTTCTTTTATATAAATTAAATTGGATAAATATGAGCATCATTCTTTGTATAAAATTGTCTTGAAATAGCTCTCTTCACAAGCCTGTCTCATTCTTAATTTTACTTATTAACCTAATGTTTCAAATTGACTGGATAGCCATTAAAACTCTTTTACAAAATATTTCACAACATGCTTTTATTTTCCTCTTTTTCACTGCTCTGCAATCATTGAACCAAAGTTGCCCTTACACCTAGGATTTAACATTCATAAGAATTTTTTCAAGAAGATGTTTACTAGTCCACCATCATCCTTGGAAAATATTTCTTGCTTTCATTATGACTCTGAAATTATGCAATCTTGACCTTTCAAAGATGAAGTGGAGCTCTCTACCTAATTCTGTTCATTCTAAAGGGTCCAGAAGCTCTATAATCTCAATGAATTCCCAAGTGTTGTCATAAAACCCAAAAACTTCCATCATTTTGGTATAAAATTTGAGCTTTTAAGTTTAAAAACCAAGAAAGAACAAATTGAAACAATAAAATTTTAAACCTAGAAACAAAATACAAGAACAAATTTACTCATTTTTAAATTGTACTTTTTCTTGATTTATGCTTATCAAATACAAGAATTACAAAGAGAACTGCAGCATAATACCAAATAGAGAACAACAATGAAAAACATACAAAAAGCCCACTGAGAATGTTTCAAAAATTGTATCTTACTCTAAGCAAAATAACTTTATATTGTTGATTATGTGAAGCTACATTTCAAACAAAAACTAAGTTTAAAACAAATTCTATTTTTATTTAGATCAATATATCCAAATATCTTAAAAGCAGATAAACATGAAGGTTCAGCGTTTGTCATGTCTACTGCTAAACTAGAAGCAGTTCACACAGCCTCTCATTCAACCCCTCACTCTGGATCTATGATTCACCAGAACATAAGCTGCCTCTTACATGACCCTCCAAAAATTCCTTCTTCAAAAAGAAAAAAACAACAACACTTATTTTAGGATATATGTGACTGTGCTTCTGAAATAAATATTATAGAGAAAAACATATGCTAAACTATTGTTAGGGGACATAAATTAATTAAAAATGTAGACTTTTTTTCTGCATATAGAAATTATGTTTGAATTTTTCAAAAATTTTCACACTTTCTGTGCTTATTTTCCCAAATTGTAATGAGACTGCCAAGCATCCACTGCCACTCCCGTATCCTTCGTTTAAGAACACACCTGCAAGCACAGTCACACTGGCAATTAGAAATGGCACAGTACCTTAGAACTGCTGTAACCGCAATACACATTGGCTGGTTGAAAACATCCATAGCTGTCAACACTGTCAAGTGAGTACTGAAATCTGGTCAGTGAATACAAACTTTCAGCAAGATAGGAGGAATAAGTTGTTCTATTCTACAGCATAATGACCATTGGTAATACTATTTTTCATATCCAAAATATCTTAAAAATAGTACTTTGAATGTTATCATAAAAATGATAAATATTTGAGGTGACATATATGTTATTAAACTGATGTGACCACTGCACAATGTATAGATGCATTGCAACATCACACTATACTCCCTAAATATATACAATTATCATTTAGACAATAATAGTTTAAAAAAAGGGAATCAAGAGGTGGTTTGCAGGTAGAGTGAAATCCTAAGAAAATAGTAACAATGGGCTCATTATAGTATACTGCTTAAACTACAAGGATTTTGCCAGCGTCCTTCATGAGATGATCACATAGAGTGATTATTTTCTTCATCTTTTGGATAATTGTTGATTGTCACATGTTCACATTAGACATCCAAGCTCCTGGAAATAAAACCTGTAATACCACACAGGTCTGAGGCATGAAGACGTGTATTCTGTGAATACTATTTGAATGAATGCCTCCCATTTTACGCCACAGCCTTGCTCTCTTACTGTGCTCCATTCTTCCAGGTCCTTCTTTTAGTTTCTCTTAAATGCCATTGTCATCACATCTTCTCAAGGGTATATACTATCAATATGACTTATCATTGTTGGCGTTAACTTGAATTGTTGGCTCAAAGCAGTGTTCGTCATGTTTCTCTACTCTCTCTCCTCCCTTCCCACACTGTGGTTTTGAGAAGGAAGCCACTATGCACAACCACACTTCGGAAGTTGAGTGAGACGCTTTGTCTTCTTCTAAGCAAAGTATCTCAATAAATAATTTAATTCACCTACCTGGGAGATTAGTCTCATTTATTTATTCATTCTTTGTTTATTTTTATCCCATCATATATTTGCATCTGTATAGATGCATGATTTTTTTTTCTATTTTGAATTTAAATGCCAAATATTTAGAAACACTGAACAAGCAAACAAACAAAACCAACTTTTCTTCCTGTTTCTGGAATGTTGTTTAGGATCTTGCTTTTTTTCTTTCCTCAAAATTTTCCCCACTATCCCAAATAAACATACATTGTTAAAGTATCTGAGTTTAGTTTTCACCTTCCCAGGGAACTGAATATGGACAAAATGAATTTAGATTAGAAACTTCTACAGGCAGAATTTTTGTTTGAGAATTTTTTTATTAAGATATGTAGACCTAAAAATGCTGGGAGCTTTCTGAATAACTGAAAAAAAATTCATGGATTATATATGACAATGGATAAATTCACAGAGGGCTAAGGAATTTATGTATCTCATCATTATTTACTACCTGCTAAAATAATCATATACTAGAAGCTAAATGAACAATATAATTTTGGTTTTCAATTTTGGATTGGTGTGCATGTGTGCATCCCTGGGATAATAAATAAGAACTTTGTAATAATCACTGGTGTCTTCTTGCTTTTTGCTTTTATAACCAACATTATGTGTAAGATCCTTGTACCTGCAAATCATACTCTTAGAAATTTTAATAGTATAACTTTCTGGCCAATGGATTATTTATTATTTATTTAATAGTATAACTTTCTGGGGCCGCGCGTGGTGGCGCACGCTTGTAATCCCAGTACTTTGGGAGGCGGAGACCAGAGGATCCAGGTTCGCGGCCAGCCCCAGTTCTCTCTCTCTCTCTCTCTTTCTCTCCCTGTCTCTCTCTCTCTCTCTCTCTCTCTCTCTCCTTAGTGAGGCCCTCCGCAACTTCGTGAGACCTGGTTTCAAAATAAAGTATAAAAAATAGGGCCGGGGGTGTAGTGCGGAGGTAGAATGCCCCTGGGTTCAATCCCCGGTACCACAAAAAAAATAGTATAACTTTCTGGCCAAAGGATTATTTTAATAGTATAACTTTCTGGCCAAAGGATATTATTATTTCAACGTTTTGCAACATGGAAGTTTTCATTCCATGTTATTGTTACACTAAAGTTGCTATAGTTTGAATCTGGAATGTCCTCCAAATGTGTCCAGGTTGAAGGCTTGCTCACCAGCCTGTGGCAGCACTGGAAGGAGTGGAAACTTTAAGAAGTGAGGCCTAACAAATTGAAGTTAGGTCACAGGGCGTATGACCTTGGAGAACATATTGGGAGTCTCTTTCCCTATCATCTATCTATCTATCTATCTATCATCTATCTATCTATCATGTATCTATCTATCTATCTATCATATATCTATCATCATCTATCATCTATCTATCATCTATGTATCTATGTATCTATCATCATCTATCATATATTTATCTATCATCTATGAATCTATATATCATCTATCTAACATCTATCATCTATCTATCATCTATCTATCCATCATCTATCATCATCTATCATATATCTATCATCATCTATCATCTATCATCTATATATCTATGTATCTATCATCTATCTATCATCATCTATCATATATCTATCTATCATCTATGAATCTATCTATCATCTATATATCATCATCTATCATCTATGTATCTATGTATCTATTTATCATCTATGTATCATCTATCTATCTATGTATCATCTATCTATCTATCTATCTATCTATCTATGTATCATCTACCTATGTATCATCTATCTATCTATCTATCTATCATCTATCATCTATCTATCTATTTCATGAGATGAGCAGCTCTGCTCCACCCTGTGTTTCCAGCCATGATATTCTGTCTCACCACTGGTCTAAGGACCATGGACTGACACTATGAGACAAAGTAATCCTTTCTTCCTCATAAGTCATTTACTCAGAGATTGTGTTACAGTGATAGAAAACTAACATAGAAGTATACATGTAGCTAAACTCTGGGATTTCAGAGAAAACGCATCTTGGCGGTTTCATTCTCCCTTATAGTGATCCACCTTCCCTAATTTGTCGGCTTACCTGGTATCTGCTCAGGCATGGGTGTACAGTTGACCACGGTAGTGGTAACACTGGACCCAGGCCAGGCAAAGGGGATCTTACACTTAGAAATTTGGAATTAGAATGAGGAAATCCTAATTAGTGTAATATACCTTCTTGAGGAAATGTGAGTTAGCTTTCTTTTACTTACTATTTTACATAAAGGAGAGGCCATGTCCTATAAGAGGCATTGAAAACATAGAAGAGAGAAAGGAGGAGTATCCAAGAGCTAATATGTCCTGCCAACTTTCCAGTTTTCATTTGTAGTCATTTCTTTCCTTTTATATTTTTATTTTATTGTATATGTAGTACTGGGCACTGGACCAATGGAATTCTACCTCTGATCTACACCCCTGCTCTATTTTTTCTTATTATTTTAAAATAGGGCCTCATTAAGTTGCTGAAAGCCTTACTAAGTTGCTAAGGCTGGTCTCAAACCTGTGATCCTCCTGTCTCGGCCTCCCAAGTATTAGGATTACAGGTGTGAGCCAGCACACCAGTCTTTCTGTTTGTAGTAATCTCTAACCTACTGTTGAATACCTGGTGTTAGCCTTTCTACTCTTAAAATAGACTTGGTTACTCATATCTAGAGAATTTCATTTAATGTAGACAATGGGTTCTCAGTATACCTGGGCTGACTTTGTAGATTCAAGACCCTTACCAATAACCTGAGATGTCTTGATGTGTGTTTAAAATTCTGCTCCCCGGATATTACTTTGTACTTTCATCTGGTATTTTAAAACCTGGTTTTTGGTTCCAATGAAGAGTTATGTCCAGTTCTCTTTACTTGCAGCCTCTAATTGATCCTGCTTTGTTCTCTGCTACCCTTAGTGTTTACTTCCCACCACAACCATTTAGAATCTCATACATCTAGCAAAGACCAAGAAATCCCTTTTCCAAGTGAGTGGCAAAAACAAAGCTTCATGTAAATGTAGTTTTTTTTTTCATAATAGTAAAGTGCTATGGAAAGGAGAACAATTTTTAAGAAAAGAAAAAAATATCATGGATAAATAAAAGTCAGAGAATCCTTGAAAGAAAGATGTAAGAATTACCCTTTTCCATCAAAGGACTGTAAGTCCTTGAGACTTACAATTTTCCTCTTATGTATTTATTTTTTAAAAATTGAGTTTCTCTTGTTCAGTAAAAAATTAAGGAAGATAAAGAACTGAGTTACATATGACATTGGAGTGAGTATACATATGACATTGGAGAAAGTAATATACTTATTTAAAACCTGAAATTCTCTACAGGCTTGTGACATATGCCCAAAGGAAAATACAATTATCTGAAATGTTAACAAAATATAAATTGAGTAATTTAGGTGTCATTAGAAAGCAATAACCCAACTTTGTTTTAAAGCTGGTTATGAATTATATATTTTAATTTGGATTCACAGGAGAAATTAAATGATTTCAAAAGACTGGTAGGAAAATTTGGATAAATTATAACAATTTTTTGTTCAAATTGATATCAATTATCCAAAATTCTAAATTTGGAAGTTTCCAATATGAGTAAATTCATGTAAAATTAATATAATAAAGAAAAATACTCATACCTTACTTAGAATTTTCTAGCCAAATTGATTCCATGGCATTTATCTTACATCTTTTTCTTCTGCCTTCCAAATATAACAACTTATTTAGGCATTTATCCACTGAATACATCTTTATTGAACATTTTATACAAAACACTGTACTGGTCAATTTAAAAAGGAAAAGAAATCCTGAACTGAAACTGCTTATCTAAATATATGTTGATAATTATAGTGCAGAGAAAAAACTGAGGGTATTGTAAGAAATGTGCAGTGTGTTGCTTTCAAGAAATAAGGGGGAATGCAAATGTACCTTTAGAGTTAGTCTTTCAAAGATGAATGAAATTTCTAGGCAGGACTATGTTAGGACAAGAATTCCTGGCACGTTCAATATTTTAAATGCAGGAAAATGCAGGCAGGCATGCAAGGGTAACAAGTGTATCCTTGTGGTAAAAGGTTGTTGGATGGAATACAGGCATGAAAACATAATACAGGGGTTCTTTCATTCCAATGATACTTTTCAGATTTTGACCATACTAGTAAAACGTTTTAGACTGGAGGTTGATAAAGTATGGCTTAACTAAATCTGCCCAACTGCCTGTTTTTGTAAATAATTGGTTTTTTGGAACACAGCTAGTAACTTATGTACTGTTCATGGCTCATTTGGCACTACAGTAGCAGACTTGAGTAGTTGCAATAAAGACAGTGAGGCCTGCAAAGCCTGAAATATTTACTATCTGGCCTTTTACACATGAAGCAATGGCTGAATACTGTCCTAGATTGCTATACAAATATTGATACTGGGTGTCAAAATAGGTATAAGACATGCTAAAGCTATGGCATAGGGTTGAAAGCTTAACTGTGAAAGTAGCTCTTCAATGCAAGACAGTAGTATAACTATCCCTTGGCAAGTTTCTTTCTTTTTCAGTGTCAAATATACAAAGGATGGTTTAGAAGAAGAATCATGAGCTTGTATTTTAATGCATTTTCAACCACATTGGAGACCTGAAAAGATGTCTTCTAAAATAGAGAACGTTGACCTTTCTAGACTTTAGAAATAATAGAAATCCCTAGGAATAAACTTAACCAAAGAGGTGAAAGACCTCTACAATGAAAACTATAGAACACTGAAGAAAGAAATTGAAGAAGATCTTAGAAGATGGAAAGATCTTCCCTGCTTTTGGATAGGCAGAATAAACATCATCAAAATGGCCATCCTGCCAAAAATGATCTACAGAATCAATGCAATCCCTATCAAAATACCAACA
>PVJS01039162.1:7393-19136 GCA_004027185.1 Glis glis
TTTTTTTTTTTTTTGCGGTACCGGGGATGGAATGCAGGGGCGTTCTACCTCCGTGCTACACCCCCGGCCCTATTTTTTATACTTTATTTTGAAACCGGGTGTCATGAAGTTGCAGAGGGCCTCACTAGGTAGAGAGAGAGAGAGAGACAGGGAGAGAGAGAGAGAGAGAGAGCTGAGGCTGGCCGCAAACCCAGATCCTCCAGTCTCTGCCTCCCAAGTACTGGGATTACAAGCATGCGCCACCATGCCCGGCTGCCAGCAGATTTTTGACTAAGACACCAAAGTGATTCAATTGGGGAAAGAAATATCTTTTCAAGAGCCAGGCGTGGTGGCGCACGCTTGTAATCCCAGTACTTGGGAGGTGAGACCGGAGGATCCGAGTTGGCAGCCAGCCTCAGCTACTTAGTGAGGCCTCCACAATTTGGTGAGACCCTGTTTCAAAATAAAGAACAAAAAATAGGGCTAGGGGTGTAGCTTGGAGGTACAGTGCCCCTGGGTTCAATCCCCAGTACCCCCCCCAAAAAAAAGAAATGTCTTTTCAATACAGGCTGCTGGAAAAATGCGATATCCATATGAGAATAAATGGGCCTAGACCTTACATCATGCCATCCACAACTAAATTAAATAGAGATGGATCTCAACTGGTTCATCATCATTAGTCATCAGAAAAAGAAACTTCAGCCGGGCGTGGTGGCGCACGCTTGTAACCCCAGTACTTGGGAGGCTGAGACCGGAGGATCCGGGTTCGCGGCCAGCCTCAGCTACTTAGTGAGGCCTCCGCAACTTCGTGAGATCCGGTTTCAAAATAAAGTATAAAAAATAGGGCCGGGGGTGTAGCTCGGAGGTAGAACGCCCCTGGGTTCAATCCCCGGTACCGCAAAAAAAAAAAAAATTAGAAAAAGAAACTTCAGTGGCTAAAATTAAAAAGATTAACAATGGCAAAACTTAGGAAGATATGGAGGAACCAAAACTAATGATGTTACAGGTGGAAATATAAAGTGGTACAACTGTTGGCAAATAGTCTGGCACGTTCATATAAAGTTAAACATTCACCTGACCCAGCAATTCTTTTCCCAGATATTTACCTAAGAGAAATGAAAACGCATGTCCAAACAAAACAAAACGTACACCAGAATGTTCAGAGCATTTGGCTATTCATTACAGGCTAAATTGGAAACAACTCGAATGTCCAATAGGAGAACAAGCACATTACGGCATATTCATATAATGGAATATTACACAATAGGAAGGAACAAATTACTTATACATGCAGCTTCATGGGAAAATCTCATAAATACTAATTACACTGAGCTGGACACCAAAGAGTATGTACTCTATGATTCCATTTAAACTAAGTTCTAGAATAGACAAAACTATTCTTTCCTTTTTTAATACTTTTATTAGTGCATTGCAATTACACATCAGAGCAAGGTTCAAAGTGATACAAGCATGCATGCATGCAGTTCTTGGTGTATTTCCTTCGGTATTCTACCCTGCTCCTCCTCCACCCTCCCCACACATGTTAATGAAATTGATAGTAATTCAGCCGGGCGTTTACAAGCGCACGCTTGTAATCCCAGTACTTTGGGAGGCGGAGACCGGAGGATCCGGGTTCGCGGCCAGCCTCAGCTCGCGCTCTCTCTCTCTCTCCCCCCCTTCTCTCTACCTAGTGAGGCCCTCCGCAACTTCGTGAGACCCAGTTTCAAAATAAAAAAGTATAAAAAAATAGGGCCGGGGGTGTAGCTCGGAGGTAGAACGCCCCTGCGTTCAATCCCCGGTACCGCAAAAAAAATATATTAAAAAAAATTGATAGTAATTCCTTCATGTATTGCCTCAGTATTATCTGAACTGTTTCCTTCCTCATTCCTCCTCTTTCCCCTCCTCAACTCCCTCCCCCAGTCCCATTCCACTCTTCTACAGGGCTCTCTCCACATTATTTAAAGTCCCTGATGTCTCCTCTTTCCTTTCCAGCTTCCACATATGAGAGAGAACATACAACCCTTGACTTTCTGAGACTGGCTGATCTCACCAAGCATAATATTCTGTAGTTCTATCCATTTTCCTGCAAATGGCATAATGTGTTCTTCTTTATGACTGAGTAGAATTCCATTATGTGTATATATGACATTATCCATTCATCTGTTGGTGGACACCTGTTCCATAATTTAGCTATTGTGAATTGTGCTGCTATAATCATGGGTATGCATGCATTGCTACAGTATTCTACCTTTAATTCTTTTGGAAAAATATGAAGGAAGTTAACTCAAGATGGATCAAGCCGGGCGTGGTGGCGCACGCTTGTAATCCCAGTACTTTGGGAGGCAGAGACCGGAGGATCCAGGCTCGCGGCCAGCCTCAGCTCTCTCTCTCTCTCTCTCTCTCTCTCTCTCTCTCTCTCTCTCTTCTTAGGCCCTCCACAACTTCATGAGACCCAGTTTCAAAATAAAAGTATAAAAAATAGGGCCGGGGGCCTAGCGCAGAGGTAGAACGCCCCTGCGTTCAATCCCCGGTACCGCAAAAAAAAAAAAAAAAAGATGGATCAAAACTAATTTATGGTTAAAAAAATAAATCAGAACACTACAGAGGGCGATTGGGACCGACCACAAAGGAACAAAGGAAAACTTCCTTCAGTGATAGAAATATCTTATATCTTGATCATGGTATGGGTCACACTGGTGTATTCATTAATAAAAGTATACAGATAAAATTTAGACACTTACATGTATATAATTTTAAAAATTCTGTTATACCTCATTTTCAAGGCGTATAAGCTAATTGTCCTGAAAACATGAACAAAATCAGGAAAAGTGAAATAGGCACAGTGGCTCATGCCTGTAATCTCAGTACTTGGGAGACTGAGACAGGAGGATCGCAGATTCAAGGCCAGCCTCAGCAACTTAGCGAGGACCTCAGCAACTTAGACCCTGTTTCAAAATAAAAAAGGGTTAGGGGTGTAGTTCAGAGGTACACTGCCCCTGGGTTCAATCCCAGTACCAAAAAAAAATCAGGGAAAATATATCCATTTACAGGTGTGCACACACAAGGAGGTGGATTCACACAGGCAGGTACATATGCAGACCCCCAGGAGCATCCCCACCCTGCAGAGGTAAATAAGCCCTTCCTATGTAGAGACCAGAGACGGTTCTCGCAGGGCCCACAGAGACTTAATCAGAGTACCGGCTGGGCAGCCCTCTGGCCCTGGAAATGGGGGGGGGGCAAATCCCTGTCCTCTCAGGTCCCCCTCCAAGCTTTTCTTGAAGAGGGGAACACAAGCCTCCTTGCTGAGGTCCTGGAGCCCATCCTGTCTCAGCCCCAGAATCCCTCGCACAAATGCCTTCCCACAGACCCCACTGAGGTCATCTGTTCCAGGTGTGGCCGGGACCTGCGCTGTCTATTCAGGCTGCTTCCCAGCAGGCCTTTGATTTTTTATAGGCCAGTGGACAGGGGAGCCCCAGGGCAGTGAGCAACTGACTTAAGACAGGGGAGTGGGGACAGGAAGCAGGAGAAAAGTGGAGAGACAGATTTGGGCCTGGGAGAGTGAAAAGGGAGAAAGAGTGGCTTGTGGGCAATTCATGACGCAGGACGCAGGGGAGGGGAGCCCCAGCCTAGCTCTGCACAAAGGCTGAAGCGGGTGAAGAGAAGGTCTCTGGATTTCCATTTCCTTCCCAGGGACGTGAAGCATGCACACCTGTCTCACCTACCTTTGCGGGCTTCTGAGGGTGTTAGTTGGCAGTGGAGGGCAAAGCACTAAGGGAGTAAAGTAGGTGGGTGGGGGTGCAGCTCAGTGGCAGGGCGCTTGCCTAGCATACACGAGGCCCTAGGTTCCACCCCCAGCACCATTAAAGGCGGGGGCAATGTAGGAACAAGTCTTCCTGCTCGTCATTCATCCCTACAGACAGGATCCCACACTTCCATTACCCTCTTCTGGAAAGGATAGAGGGCTGGCAGAGGGCTGCCCTTAGACTCACAAGAAGAGCCATGAGAAGCTGAAGGAGGGTCGCCTCCCAGCTGACCAGGCCAGCCCAGGGCCTGATGGGGCCCCAGGGACACTTCTGACAGTTCCTGATCTGACAGTTCCATGATCTGACAAGTCAGATCAAGTCCCAACATAGTCAGATTGAACAAAATGCCCCGATAATAAAAAATCTAGAAGGTCAACCCCAACTCCTTCACCTCCAGAAAGGTGTGTTCTCTGATCCCTGGGGGTTAGCCCAACCCCCATAGTTCCATTAGGGCCCCTTCCAACTCCCCACCCCTCCCCTGCTCCTCTCCACCCCACAGAGAAGCCACGGTTCATAGTGAGCCTCCTCCTGTGCTGAGCCATATATATTTTTCTGCTCAGTTACAGCCCCCTGTAGACAGCAGGCTCTTGGAGGGTCAAGGACTGCTACTTCAGTCCGACCCCACAGGACCTGGCATGATGCCGGGCACACAGTCGGCCCTCCTAAACACCTATTGCTCTGTTTGAACATGAAAATCACATTCATGAAAACCGTGGCCCTGGAAACAATCCACAGCATTCCCAGGAAGGCATCTCCCCAGCCCCTCTCCTCGCCCACCCCGCCCCATCCACAGTTGGAGCTCTGGCTGGGAACTGGGCTTCTATTCAGCCCATCTGCTCAGCATCTCTTGGGTTGCTTTTTCTCAGCTTCATATTAGGGGGAAAAAATCCCCTTGGAAAACACAAATAGCGATGAGGTGGGGGAGGGCGTGAAGGACAGTTGCAGCGGGTATGAGGCAGGGCGATTCTGGAGCTGGAAGCAGCTACTGCTCTCCCAGTCCCCCATGGGAGAAGCAACTAGAAGAGGGATTGTCCCTGGTCATGGAAGGTGGGAGGAGAAGAGGAATTCGCCAAAACTGGTTGGGGTCTTAAAACTTAGTTCACTGACTACAAGAGGTACATGACTACCTTCAGTGGGACTTTGGGCAAGTCATTTCCTACTTCTGGGACTCTGGATTATCTATCTATACAGGAAATGGATTGTCCCTTCCTGACATTCTGACTCCCAAGCTAATAAACGAAAAGGGTCTCCCGGAAGCCCCCATCCTGAGCCTGCATTGCCAAGGGAACCAGGTGAGGCCTTCCCCAGCTGCCCAGATGCTCAGGGGATAGAGGACCGATTCATGAACTCCCAGAGAGGAGAGAGACAGAGCCCAGACTCTACACCAGGATGTTTCAAGCCTCAGTGTGCAGAAATAGCCTGGGAAGGTCAGGAGGTGTCAATAAAGCCGAACCCTGAGTTCACTCTTGGAGCCCGGGGTGTGCTGAGATATCAGACTTGGGGAAAACCAGGGGAGTTGGAGGATCAGGACCAAACAAGTTCCTCCAACCTGACTGTCCCGTACAGTCAACAGACATGTCCCCGGAACCTACCACAGGCCAGGGCCTGGGGACCCAACAACTAGGACACAGTCGCTGTACTCAAGAAACTCAATGTAGGGGGAAGAACGGGCCAACCAGCAGCAAGGAGAGGCGATATTATTTGGTTAAGTGCAGTCACAAAGGGACATGCCCTTTGTAGTGAACAAATTGGTATAAAGTAAGGATTGTCGTTTTATTTTATTTATTTTGGTACTAGGGATTGAACCCAGGGGCATTCTACCTCTGAGCTACACCCCCAGCCCTTTTTTATTTTAAAATAGGGTCTCACTAAGTTGCAAAGACTGGCCTCAAACCTGTGATCCTCCTGTCTCAGCCTCCCAAGTACTTAGATTACCAATGTGTGCCACCATGCCCAGTTCTAGGATTGTAATTTTAAATCCCTTATGAGCAGTTAGCTTTCTACAAAGAGGAAAAATGTCCTCACCACAAGTCAACTCCTAACCGAGGCCACAGGCTGTCAGAGCCACAGAATAGACCTAAAGGGCAGTCACAAAGAGACCCCCAATGCAGGTACAACTCAGACGCTGACCCCAACACCACACGGAAGGGTCCCCATCCAGACCGAATCCTCAGGACAGGCCCTCACATCGTCCTCAGTTCCCAGCGCTGACCCACACCTCAGTCAGAAAAGTCTCAGGCTGGGAAATTCCTGAGCTGAGTCCCAAGAGGGAAAGGTCAAAGCATTGGGGCAGGGGACGCCTTCTGACTATGGGTCGTGGAGGGTCCCCGGAAGATTGTTGATCCTCCCTGGGCCTGCCTGCGGTCCCCTGTCTGACAGCCCTGGCCCTGTCATGGCCAGAGCAGAGCAGATTCCCGATCACACCCTATCCCCTTGCACCCTCAGGCTCCCTCCTTTCAACACATGCACACACTTGGGTCTCCCCATTTCATGAGGACTGTCTACACACCCTGACTCTTTCCCTGCCTCCACTCACTCCTCAGCACTCTGCCATCTGCTGCCACCCCCATCCCTCTCCAGGACTGGTCTCAGTTACTCCCCAGTAACCGCCAGGCCCCTCTGCCCGGTGGCCACTGTGCACTCCATGTCACACTTGGCCTCTCTGCAGCAGCTAACCCTGCGGCCCATCCCTCGCTGCGAAATGTTCCCCGCTCCACACCAAGGCCCCAGCACCAGCCCCACGAGCTACCACCCCCAGGAACCTCTCTTCACGCTCCACCCCTTGCTGGAGAGCTCATCCATCCCAAAGCATCAACTTCCTTCTCCATGAGAACCGCTCCCCAGGCCTGACCTCCAGCCCACAACCTTCTCCTAAGCCCCAAATACCCAGCTGCTCCCTGGCATGGCCATTCCTGTCTCAGGCACGCCCAAACCAGAACTTAAAACCTGACCCTCGTCCTCTCTCCTGGGTCACCCCTATCTCAGAGAATGGCTGCACCAAGTCCAGTTACTCTGAACCTAGGGGCCATTCTTGCCTCCTCTCTCTCCTCAAATCCTCTTATGCCGTCAAGCTACCACCTGGGAAATCTGAGCTCTGACCACTTTCAAATAACCCCACTGTGCCCCAAAGTCAGGCCCCATCCTTGGCCCCCGGACTCTGGCAGTATGGCCTCTGGTTCATCTCCTAATTTCCACTCTCCTCCCTCCCACACATTCTTCTCACAATATCTGGGGTGATTGTTCAAAAATCCCATTATCTTTTTTTTGTGGTACCGGGGATTGAACCCAGGGGCGTTCTACCTCCGAGCTACACTCCCGGCCCTATTTTTTTTTTTTTTGCAGTACCGGGGATTGAACCCAGGGGCGTTTTACCTCCGAGCTACACCCCCGGCCCTATTTTTTATCCTTTATTTTGAAACCGGGTCTCATGAAGTTGCGGAGGCCTCACTAAGTAGCTGAGGCTGGCCGCGAACCCGGATCCTCCGGTCTCCGCCTCCCAAGTACTGGGATTACAAGCGTGGGCCACCACGCCCAGCAAAAAAAATCCCATTATCTTAATCCTCTGGCTAAACTCTTCTGTGTCTTCCATGCCCTTCATTAGAAAAACTCTAAAATCTTTGGTGAAACTTCCAAGTATCTGCACGATCTGGTCCAGGCCCAGCGGCTGCATCCCTGACTCAGGACGCTCCAGCTATCCTGGTTCCTGTGGCTCCTCGGCAGCCTGCTCTCTCCTCGGGCACTTTACACAGCCCGTGGCACTGCCTCTCAAGTGTCATGTGTCATGTACATACAAATCATCTGGAAATGCTGGCAAATGCAAATTCTGATTAAGTGGTGGTGGGTGGGGGCGCAGGCACGGGATTTTGCCTTTTTTTTTTTTTCCTCCAGTGCTGGGGATAAAACCCAGGGCCTCACACATTAGGCAAGTGCTCTACCATGGAACTACATCCCAGCCCTAAGCTCCTCTTTTCTAAAAAGTTTCCAAACAATGCACGTGTGGCTGGTACCTTGGCATCAGAAAAACAAGGATCTAAAACATGCTCCTAGCCGGGCGTGGTGGCGCACGCTATGCTTGTAATCCCAGTACTTTGGGAGGCGGAGACCGGAGGATCCGGGTTCGCGGCCAACCTCAGCGCGCATGCGTGCATGCGCGATCTCTCTCTCTCTCTCTCTCTCTCTCTCTCTCTCTACTTAGTGAGGCCCTCCGCAACTTCGTGAGACCCAATTTCAAAACTAAAGCATAAAAAAATAGGTCCGGGGGTGTAGCGCGGAGGTAGAACGCCTCTGAGTTCAATCCCCGGTACCGCAAAAAAATAAATAAATAAATAAAACATGCTCCTCCACTCTGATGCTACCTTTGTCTAAGTCCCATTCCACTCTCAGGGCTCATCTTAAATATCATTTCCTCAAAGAAACCATACCAGCTGGGCGTGGTGGCACACGCCTGTAATCCCAGTACTTGGGAGGCTGAGACAGGAGGATCGCAGGTTCGCAGCCAGCCTCAGCTACTTAGCAAGGCCCTCTGCAACTTAGTGAGACCCTGTTTCAAAACAAGAAGGAACTAGGGGTGTAGCTCAGAGTTAGAATGCCCCTGGGTTCAATCCTCAGTGCCACAAAAATAAATAAGTAAATAAGCATGCCCTACCTATCTCTCCAAGAGCAGATTAAAGTCCAACCTCATATTTCTCTGAGCTATAATACTTCCTAGAACATCCACCACACCTAACTGTCCATCCTTCATTTTTTGGGGGGGATAGATTATAGGCATACATCACCATGCCGGGCTCCATTCTTTATTCTTGACATTATTTTTTCAACTTTTGTCTCTAGAGAGACTACAAGCTCCAAAAGAGCAGGGACCACAATATCTCGTTCATTTCTAGGTCTCCAGCACCGAGCACCGGACCTGGTACATCATCAGCACCAGACAGAAAGCTGCCGGTCTTGCCTACACTGCATCTATTTCTCCTTCTCCCAACTCAGTACAACCCAGGCCTGACCCTGCTTAGCTTCTGAGATCAGAGGAGATCAGATGATGTGTTCAGGGTGGTGTGGCTTTAGACTCTCCTCCTTCTCATGGTAGCACTTCAATTTTTCTTTGAGGAGTTATCCCTCTTTGACTCACAGTTCTTGTGGTTTAGGTCATGAAGCCCAGGCCATCTCTCTGACCACGATGATTGGTTCAGGAATAGACATGTGGCCTATAACAGGACAATGAGCTTCCTCCCTGGGACTTTTGTTAGAAATAGTGCTCTTCTAGCCGGGCGTGGTGGCGCACGCTTGTAATCCCAGTACTTTGGGAGGCGGAGACCAGAGGATCCGGGTTCGTGGCCAGCCTCAGCGCTCTCTCTCTCTCTCTCTCTCTCTACTTAGTGAGGCCCTCCGCAACTTTGTGAGACCCGGTTTCAAAATAAAGTATAAAAAATAGGGCCAGGGGCGTAGCGCGGAGGTAGAATGCCCCTGGGTTCAATCCCTGGTACTGCAAAAAAAAAAAAAAAAGAAATAGTGCTCTTCTTTCAATGGGGATTGCTTAGCTGGTGAGAGCTGCTATCACTATCCTACTACTACAGAGACAGAACTTGACAAAGAACAAAACCAACACACAATAGAGGGGGAAAGAGGAGGATTTCATGGATACAGCCATGCCCGGCATCTACGCCTGCTGCGACAAAGCCAAAAAAATTTCCCTTTTATGCCTAAGCCAAAGTGAGTGATGTTTCTGTCACTTGCAACTGAGAGTCCTGACTAATACAGCATCCAAATAAATATCGTGTGTTGAATGAATTAAACAAGAATGTGAGTAAAGGCTGCCAGGAGTACTCGAGGACGCCCCACAGGCTTTCCAAGTTCTCCCTACAAACTCCTCCATCCAGAAGCAGAGACAAGCTTCCCACGCCCAACTCTGCAGACCAAGGGGCTGAAACTCGAACAGCAACACACTCCTTGACTTTACCCTGTGCAAACAAACCACCCCAACAGCTGGGTCAGAGAGCAGCATGGAACTAGGCTGGTTGTCCTGCTACCCCAGCAGGAGGAGAGTATAACTGTTCTCTGCCAGTTCTATGCCTTAAAATGGGCCCTACCCACCGCCAAACACCTAGCCCAACCAGCGAAGGCTCTGCTGCCATCCCTCCTGTTCCCCCTCAGTGTGCACTGCGGAGGGGTGGGACGATGACAGGAAGGTGGACTACTTTTTTTTTTTGCGGTACCGGGGATTGAACCCAGGGGTGTTCTACCTCCGCGTTTATACTTTATTTTGAAACCGGGCCTCACGAAGTTGCAGAGGGCCTCACTAAGTAGAGAGAGAGAGAGAGAGAGAGAGAGAGAGACAGGGAGAGAGAGAGAGAGAGAGAGAGAGAGAGAGAGAGCTGAGGCTGGCTGCGAACCCCGATCCTCCAGTCTCCGCCTCCCAAAGTACTGGGATTACAAACTTGCGCCACCACGCCCGGCGGTGGACTACTTTTATCTGCTTCTTTTGGGGGTGTCACCTTGCTACGGGTTAAATCAGGAAGAAGGGGGAGCAAGATGGAGCAGCAGGGAAGAGATGCCTAAGTATGACCCTGCGAGTCACCTCAGAGATAGGGGCTGGCCGACATTCCTTCAGGTGACTTGGGAGGCAGGTGACTCGGGAGGCAGGTGACTTCTTCAGAGCTAGTCCTCACTCGACAAAGCATGGGGGAAGACAGGAGAGGGCGAGGGGAAGAGGTACATGGCAGCCCAGACAAGAGCAGCAGCTGGGCCAGACGTCCTCCCTGAAGGCCGGCACAGGCCTGCGGAGTCATCCTGCGGTGTGGGGTGGAGGGGAAGGCACAAAAGTGAAAGGGGAAGCGGATGGTGAGGGGAAGGCACATCCCCCTTCCAGGAAGAGGAGTCCTAGGCCTGGGGTCCCAGGATGTAGTCCCCCAGGAAAGAAGCTTCTGAATGAAGTGCTGATAGGAAAAGAACTACTGATCCCTCCCCCGGCGTCCACAGCAACCTTCCCACAGGGACTGGGGTGACAGGGCCACCCCCAGGGAGGCCAGTGGAGGCAGGTGCACCAGTATGTAAATGCCATTCAAGTCCCCCGAGGGCCCACCCCAATCCCAGACACTGCTAGGCAATAGTTCCTTAAGACACCAAGCTGTTGGCAGGGTGTGGTGATACACGCCCTGTAATCTAGTATTTGGGAGGCTGAGGCAGGAGGATCGCAGGTTTAAGGACAGCCTCAGCAACTTAGCAAGACCCTCCACAACTTGGTGAGACCCTGCTTCAAAATTAAAAATAAAATAGGTCCAGGGGTGTAGCTCAGAGGCAGAATGCCTCTCTGGGTTCAAGCCCCAGTACAAAAAAAAAAAAAAAAAAAAGACACCCAGCTTTATTGTGTTGCCACCACTTCCTCTTGCCTGGGCCCCTTGTACCCAAACCCCACCGCTCCCCCAGGCCTCTCTCTAATTACCAAGCATCCTGCCAATCCTGTTTCAGCCCTAGTTTAGTTCTTCACTGCCTCTTGACACATACACACACCCTGAGTCTCAGTCGCACTTTCCTCCTGCTCTGGTGAGCTTAATTGGACACAGGCTCCAGAGGTGTCAGGCCCTCCATAGCCCCCAGTGGGGCAGGAGCAGCTGGGCCTGGAGCCAAAGCCACAGCCAGGCCTGAGACTTTCCCCTGCACACCTCCCTCCCTGCTTCCAGACAACTCTAAGCCTCTTACCTTCATGGTGGGGGGCGCGGTGAGAGGAGGAGACAGCGGCCGGTCTGGGAGGGTCACATCAGAGCTGTTGGCCAGCTCCTGCTTCCTGGGAAGAGACCAAAGAATACAGAAGTGGTGAGCGAAGGCCTGCCTGCTCCTTCCCTCTCTGCTTTAGTGCTTTAGGAGTGGCCAGGCTTGGGGACACATTCTTTTTTTTTTTTTTTTTTTTTTTTTTTTTTTTTGCGGTACCAGGGATTGAACGCAGGGGCGTTCTACCTCCGCACTACACC
>PVJS01039163.1:0-19036 GCA_004027185.1 Glis glis
TGCGAACCCGGATCCTCTGGTCTCTGCCTCCCAAAGTACTGGGATTACAAGCATGCACCACCACGCCCGGGTCAACAAAAGTTTTAAAACAATGCAGGTCACATAGAAAATCATTCTATCTGTAACTTAGAGGAAAGAAGATTTATTTGTTCAGTCCATGTGAGGCCAGGGACCGCAGATCTCAGGGCGTGGCATTCCTTTCTCCAGGAAGTGGAGAAAGGGAGAGCATGTGGACCTTGCTCACATCATAGAAGTTAGAATGAGAGAGCAAGGTGGGGGAGGAGGAACTATATATATAAAATCCCAAAGGCTGCACCCCCAGGGACCACCTCCTCCAGTCACACCCTACTGGCCTACTGGGTACCACCCAAGTAAATTCATTACAATGGATTGATCTACTTCTGGGATTAAAACCCTCATGACTCAACTATATCAACCCTGGATATTAATAAATGAGCGCTTTAGGGGACATTTTATATCTAACTAGAACAATCCTCAACAAATATTAAGCTGTTTTCATTAGTATTATCATTAATGTTAGCCAGGTCACCCTTATTATTGAGAAGAACCCGTTTAAGGCTAAAATCCAAATACTAACTATGATTGCCATCAAACATGAAATATCTGTGCTGGCCTCTGTACAAGACAGCCTTCAAGAGGAGTTGAGTCTTGTTGGTTTTTTATGTCTGTTGACAATTTCCAGTCTAATTTCTCTGTCGCCAACATGGAAGAAAATTATAAATGGATAAGCATGTGTCCATTAAATAATAATAGAAAATGTATGTTTACAAATAGCTTGATGATACTCAGATGTGTTTAGGGATTCTATTTGTCCTTCATCTACATTTTCTTACAATCTGTCTTCATAAAATCAGATGACTCAGAAACTGTATGCAAGTGTGTGTGTGGGGGGGGAGAAAACAACTTGAAGTGTGTACAAGTAGACATTCAACCCATTAGCAAGTAATATCCAGAAAAGACAGTTACCATATGGGCTGCCTTTGCTGAAAAACTCCTTGCTCCCACTGTGGGGAGAGGCTGCTGAGAGGCGCAGGGATGGCTGTTAGAATAAAATCTCTGCTTGCTGCTTCTCTGCAGAGCAAGTGTTTTCCCCTGGCTGACTGAGGCTGTTGCCTTTAAGGCTTCATTTTCTTTGTGAGCCTTTTTGAATGTTAATGTCTTTGCGACTCATTAACCTGGGATAGTTGTTTTGCTCTCTGAGCACCAAGACATCCCATCAGGCTGAACTGGGGCAAGGCAGCCTCCAGAAACACACCTGGGTCTCTGGGCAGTCATCTGCAGGCGACTGCCTCCAGGTGTTTGCCAGTGGGAACCCATTGAAAGTCGATGCAATTTAGAGCAATTTCTCTGGCAGTGGAAATTAACCTGCAGGAATCTGCCGGCAACAGGTGTATTTTAGGGCAGTCATACCAGCGTCCTGTGCTGCGGAGACAGGACCTCGACTACCAGGTGTGGCGCAGGAGGCTGAATAATTGGAGGAGAAAGGAAATCAGTGCAGAGAAGATGGCCAAATTACAGGTCAGCATGGGTTGAAATAATTATTGGTTAACCCTCTCCTGCCTGTTAACCAAAAGCTATTTGTATGCTTGCGGAACCAGGAAGTCTTCACTAAAGGAAAGAAAATGACCACTCATTGCTCAGAAAGACTGCTTTTTTGATAGCTGAGGTTTTCAACAAATTGTTTTTGGTTTAGTGGTTGATACTCAGAATAGATGATTGTCAGGAACCCACAGTTCTTCAGGAAAGCACAAGAAGTGAATTTTAAGTGCCTGAAAGCCTCCTGTCTCAGAAATATAATTTTACCTAGTGTGTTTGGTCCTTTCCACTTCTTTTAAAAAGAGGCCCAGGGAGGCATATGCAGGCTTCCCCTTGGTAAGAACACCTTCGGAGGCTGTTGTTAGTGGCCCTCCAAAGAGGCAGTGGGGTGCTCCAGTATGAGAATCACTATTTGAGACTGCTAGCCATTTTCAGTAGTTGAAAAAGAATTCTTGAAAGTTGGCCTGGCTATAAATATGAGGCATAAAGTTTCTTCTAAAAAATAAAGAAAAAAAAAGCTGGAAATATGTTTCGGATTTTCTTCCTGCTGGATGCAGAAAGGCTATTAGCCAATGTGCCCGTTGAAAGGAAGCATATTTTGGTGTCACAAAGGTGCAGTGTAGTGGTAATGAGTACAATTTTGCACCTGACAATCTTAAATTAACTGCTCTTGCACGATGATTTCAAACTTTTAAAATTCAATTATGAAAATGTTAATGATAAAATAGTAACCATAATTAAATGTTTTATCACCTCAATCTTGCTCCTTTCTTTTTCTTTCTTTTTTTTTTTTTGTGTGTGTGTTCTCTTCAAGATTCACTTTCAGCTCACCATTGGTTTCAACTGGCCATTCTCCACTAGACCAAAAGGTGTATTTGGTAGACTTGTAGTTTGAAGCTGCAGTTCCCTTTAAAAATCAAATGCAGGCAAATATCTCTTTGTTTCCTTTACTTATGTAGACCCCTTTATTGTTCTCTATCTCACCTCTCCTCTTTATTTGTTTCCTTCATGGCAATTTTTGCAATTTAAAATCATTTGATTCATTTGCTCAGTGGATTTTTGTTTCTTCTATTTGACTGTCAACCTTATAAGGTAGAGAGATGTTTGCAGATTTATACCTACAGTCTAGATCAACACTTGGTTTAAAGTTGGCACTCAATATTTATTTAATGAATGAATGCTTACATTGATGCATTAATATATTCAATTAGAATGTGTCAAGTTCTTGAGGTATGAATCAAATACCGAATCACATGGTATGTGCTCAAGAAATATTCCTGTGTAATAGTTTCCATTTCTTCAACATGAAAAAATCAGTTAAACTAGTTCTAAAATCAGTTAAACTATTTCTAAAATTTACAGGCTAAAAGGTTCCCACATATAATTCTTTAGATATGCATTTAGCTGTGGACAATGTAATAATAGTATTTAATATGTGATTGCTCTAATTCTTATTCCAACTACTGGCTCTTTCATTACCTTGAAGGTATACATGCCCTAATCCCCTGTGAGAACTTTCTTACATCTCTTCTGAGCATGTATATAACATAGCCTGATAATATGTCCACGTATGTTGATCAATCATCCTCTTCTCCATTAAATTATAACCTCCCTGAGGGCAAAGAAGGTGCTACCTTACTCATTTTTGCATCCTCTGATGTCTAGCATATTGCCATGCTGTGTACACAGAAAGGGATAAAGTTAGTGGCTTCAAGAATTTATACCAATTTTATTTTCTCTCCTTTTAATCCCATTGTTGATGGCTGGGATGAGCAGAGTGAATCATACAGCAAAGACATTTGAGCCTGGGAGGCAGTGGTCTTCTGACACCTGGCAAAGACATGGTGAATGAGATTTGAGAATCCCCAGACATGAAGAGAACCAATGAATTCCAAGTAGGTGAACTAAGTAAGCCTCTTTGGGGATCAGGGTAAAGTCTGATTAAAGTTGCCAGCCTTGTGTTTCAAAAATAGCCATAGTCAACTGAAGTGTAAAACTAAAAGCTTGCTAAGCATCAGGGAAAGAGAACAGAGTGGTATACAGTGTGAAGATCCTTCAGACTTTGGTCTTTTCATAACTGGCTGCAGGGCCATGAGGAGGCAAGGTTTCTCATCTATACTTTGACACTCTTTAGCTGTGGGATTTTACTCATTATGATTTAGACATGAAGTGAATCTCCTTAGAGTCCCACTGTCCTCATTTAACTTCCTTAAGGCCCCATTTCTTTAAGGGTTTATTCCAAGTTAACCTTCTTTTATTCATTCAACAAACTCTTTGACCTCCTGTGAAAGACATCATAGTAGGTTTGGTTAGGAGCATGAGCCCTGGTGTCAGATTGAATGAGTTCAGATCTCAACCTCACCCTTCATTATGTGAACATGAGCAATTTGCTTTTTGTGCTTCAGGGTGCTGACCTGTAAACCAAGCTTAAGAAAAGCCCTGATGGGTAACATGAGGATTAAAAGTTATATCTTGGAAGACATTGTTTGGAACACAGTCAAAGATAAGTAAATGTCAACTATCATTACACGTCTGGGAGAACTCCCAGAGTATGTGACCTACAGCTTAAAATCAGGAGATAAACAAAGCATAGCTCCTGTCCTGAAGGTGCAAGTTCACCGTTTAATGATAGAGAGAAAAGATAAGAAAACCAACAATTACACTGTAGGGTAATAGTACTACACACAGGGTCTCAAATGAGCACCAGTTAGGGGCACCAGATTCCACTTTAGAAAGGTCAACAATTATTTTTTTATAAGAGGACCATCCATGTAGCTCCTAACATCAGGGTCTAGTCCTGGCATGAGGGACAGGGCTAATTTCTGGTGAGGAGCTGGCTTCAGAGGAGACCTGGAGGTTTTGCAAGTTACTCTGCCTTTAGGGAATTACCCTAACCTTATTTTAGGATGAATCTCTGCGCTGTAATCCCCCACCAATAAAAAGGACTTCATGATCCTTTACTACCATTGCTGAGATTTCTCAAATACTAGTAAGAAAGGTAATTTTAAACAATAATGGAGCAATGCATCTTTTAGAACCAATAGTTTAGGAATTAGACAGCTCAAAACTGGGCTCCAGGTCTGTGAAATTGACCTAATTGTCTAACCTCCCAGGGTCTCATTCTCCATTGATAAAATCAGACATAATAATACCTACATCAGTGTAGGAGAGAGAAAGTTCCTGGCACCTAGCCACAGCTCTGTAATCATCAGCCCCATTCTTTACTATTGGAGAGTTTCAAAAGAAATATTATTTCAAATGCAAAAAAGTTGTAAAGATTGCTTATCGATTCAATTATTTATTTCATCTTGGTGATCACTACCAAGTTGTCAGTATGGTTCCCAGAGACCTTTGGTACTATTCAATCATAGGTTAGAATTTAGCAGTAGAGAAGTTAAAAGAGGAAATGGGAGAACGGGTAAGAGAAAGAGGAGGAGGGAGTAAAAGAAAGAGGGAGAGGAGGAAGAGGAGAGGGAGGTTGAGGGAGAAGAAAGAGGAAAAGGGGGGTAGGAGGAAGAAAATAGAAGAATTTTAAATCGATATATCTTGTTCAACTTGCTTAAGTAGTAACTTTTTCTGACATTTCATCATGCTGTGATGATAATATCATAAATATTTTTTTCATTTTGGGGGGCTCCTCCAAATCTATGTTGACTTCAATCAATATAGGTCTTTGCTCCATTTTGATCGCCTCCTCCTTTACTTTCAGAAAGTTTTAAAGCCAAGCATCTGACAGAATTAAACCCAGAGGTCTGGTGAACACATTTCCTTAAAAGGAAAAGACACATAAACTGGGAGAAGCTGCAAAATGTATTGCATTTAGCCCCTCTGCCCTGCTCTGTCTTCTAGCATCCTGGTACGCACTGTCTGCCAGGTCTGAATATGTTCCTCTGGGACACTGAGGCAGGGCATAACTCCCTGTGTCCCTTCAAGCACAGTATTATTCTCATTATAAGGAAGCTAATTGCTGAAATAGAAGTGGTAAACAGTCCAGCTGTATCTGCTATCTTACTGAAGGAAGCCAGTTTCAGCAACATTTCTCAGCAGCTTAAGCATTATATTTCTTTTTCCCCCTTCTGTCCAGTCCATAGACAATTGTTCTCCCAAGCTATGCCAGGAGACATTGGTATCAGAAGACAGCAGGCTCGACTGCAGGAACTCACTACGATTCCTTCACAGCAGTGATTTTGCAACCCTCTTCTTTTCTTGGAAGGGTCTGCACATTCTCAGTGTTGTGTTTAGTTAAAAATAATTGTGGAATGCGCTACCACGAAGAAAGTAGAAGGTGTGATTTGCATGCACAGAATTCTTCCAGGAAGCATTAAAACTTGTAGATGAGGAACATACTTCCTGTATCAAGGATTTATCTTTCTACCATATCAATAATCTGGAAAATGCAATAGTCTTTATTTTGAAAGTGATTATAATAATAATAAGAATTATATTTTTTAAAAGAAAATGAGAAAAACTCTGGCTCAACCTCTCTGTTTGGCATTTTCCTTTTTTGGCCACATTGGTCCATTTTCTGCCTGGTCTCGGTGGCAGACAATTAGCACAAAGTACTTCCTATTCAGATGAGATGTCTCTGTCATGGAAAACACAAGGAAGGGTGAAAAGTGGTAGGCACTGTTGGGCCAGTAGAGTAAATTGCTGCAGAGGTAGCAGCTCAGGCAGCTCATTATTATGAAATGTCCCTGGGTGCAAAAGAATGTTCAAACAAAGGATATTCCTTTTCTTTCTTAATTAACAACTTGAAGATAAATAATTTTCCTCTTTAGCTCTAAGCAGGATCAAACAAAACACCCCTGTGTCCTTTGACTTCCCCAAACTGCTGCATGAAGCATCACACACTGGCATTTTTTAAAACCTCCTTCTGATTTATTAACTTAAGATAAATGGCTTTGCTATCATAACCTGTCAGTGGCGTGCAATGAAAAGGAAATCAGTGGCGGTAACTGCGTGCGCAGCTGTGCGGTGTAGGCAGCCTTAGACGCCAGAGTCAAACCTTTAATAACTCTACCACCTCCCCCCACAGAAAGCAGCCCACCAGCACGTTTCTCATTCATTAACTTTCTAAAGACATCTGTCTTTGCAGAATCTTCAGTGCAGCTGAATGTGATAGACGAATTTCTGCCCACCTCATGCACAGAGAGCAAGAAAAAATTGCAGAGCTTGGTGGAGACAGCAATATTGTGTAAGGAAGCTTCTGCAGTCTCAACCAGCAAAGCCGCTCCCTTGTGAAGACTCAAGGAAAGGAGTTTCTATCTCTCTATTTTTCTATTTTTCAATTTTGACTCATTTCCCTTGAGCCAAAGTTACTTCCCAAGGCAGCCAATGAGGCACAGCTTATTAGTAACAGCAATAATAAAAAATAAATTCTCCCCCAATATGATAAAAACTTTACCCCTAGATAACAAACACTTTATGTCAAGCCTTATTCTCTTCTGTCAATAAACATGGAAAACATTTATACACATTGTCTTGTTCATAACTGGATATCATGAAGGATTATTCATGAAAGCGGACTGTCAGACTGAACAAGACTTAATTTTTGCCCTCATCAACTGCAGTATCTGAGGTCTTCAGAGAAGAGTTTTGCTGGAGGTTTCTGCTTACTAAATGTTAGGGTTCAGATCTGGAATGCCCCTTAAAGGCTCGTGTGTTGAAATCTTGGTCCCTGTTTCAGCAATGTTCAGAGGTGGGGCTTTAGGGAAGTGGTTGGATCATGAGGAATCCTCATCCGTGTTAGTCCACTGAGAGCTGAATGGACTGCTGGGAGGTTATGGACACTGTAAGCAGTGGGCCAGGGTTGAAGAAAGTAGGTCATTGAGGATATGCCCTGGTGAGGTGTTTTTGGTTCCTTCACCCCACCCCACTTCCTGGGTGCCATGAGCTGAGCAGCTTTCCTCTGCTTTTCTTTACTTTCTGCCATGATGTTTCTGCTTTGGAGCCACCTGACCATGGACTGAAACCTTTGAAATCATGACCCAACATAAATATTTTCTCCTTTAAGTTGTTCATGTCAGATAGTTTGGTCACAGCAATGAAAAGTTGACTAACACACCAAGGGAAGGAAAAGGGGCCATGTGTTCCCTCTTAGGAAACGTGATCATTTTTTCAGAGAAATGGCTGCCATTTGCAGCCAATGCCTTCATAGTGAGTGTCAGTGCATTTCATAGTCCATATTCACCTCTGCTAATTTTCAAAATCTGGCACCAAAATGATCCAGATAGTGAGCTCAGAGAGAAATAGCCCACTTTGGTGTGTCTGACCTCTTTGATAGTCCACCAACAGTCTCAACCCCTCTCAGTCTTATAAATGCTGCTTTTCACTTCTAAAAGATATTGCCATTTGTAGCATTTGGTCTAAGGAAGCAAGAGCAACGAAAAGGACTAATTTTGCCTGTGGCACAGCCTCTTAGAGGTGTCTTCATTTTTACTCATGTTGTTGCAATGGATGTTAACCCAGGTTTGTAATGAGATTTCAATGTTCAGAAAATCTCTCTTTGATTTTTTTTATAGGATCATCTACACATCCAAATGAAAATCCAAACAAAATCAATAGCATGACTCAATGAAGATGCCTCCATTCGATGCCTCCATGGTTGCCCAGGGTAGTGAAGTAGAAGTTTGAAGCCATAAGAACAGTAATTTGCTTATTTTCTTTAGTTCTCTTAATAGTAGTGTAATAAATGACAAATTACTTGACTCACCTGAGGTCTGTTAAACATGTGAGGTGTTTATGTGAATAGAATGAAGCAATGTGTACAAAGCTATTTTGAAAGTATATAATGCTACATAAATAGCAGGTATTTCAGATCTTTAAGAAAAATCATTAACACATCCTTTAAAATTCGGCTAACCACAATACTGATTAGAATGCTGGGAATAGTCTAGTGATTAACTAAGGTTAAGAGCGTGGCCAGAGTTGGGCTGCCTAGATTCAAGTCCTAGCTCTTTCACTTGAGATGGGTGGCCTTGACCAATTTTCTTCACCTCTCTGTGTGTCAGTCTTCATAGCTGTGAAGTGGTGTTAATTAAAATGCCTACCTGTCTCAAAGGGATTTAATAGTTGTTATATCTAAGTTATCAGATTAGAGGATTTAATACTTGATATATCTAAACTGCTTAGAATATTTTCTGACATACAGTACATGTTTATTAAAGGCTAGGTATTATTATTCTCATTGTCATCTGAGGTGACATTTGAAGTGTGAATATTAGTGATGGAGCTATTTGTAGAAAAGCATTGCTTTCCCCTTGGGGTTTATTCCTATATGCTTTCTGGAACAGAGCAGCTGCATGTATTGTTAAATTACTACTGTATTTATTAACAATTAATAGGTATCCCTATGGGACACCTGAGGCTTAGATACAAATATTACCAACTAGAACACTATTCCAGAATACCTCTTCTCTAATAATGTAAATCTCTTTCTTTTTAAATCAATCTAGCTCAAATAGAAGCCTTTGGTAACCCTGTGTTCCCTAGTCAAATTCTATAGTTTAGCAGGACTCATCTTTAAAGGGTTTAGGCATTTATAATCCCCACCTCTGACTTTGTGCTTTATGGCTAAAACAATATAGCTTTCTTTGGCACTAAAATCTTGATAATGTTCATAAATATTATCCCTGGATAATTATTATGGGATTTCTTTCAACAGTTATAATTACCCAATTTGGGAATAAGTAAGAAATGCTCTTAGCCCAAGTTGAACTTAAACCGACCCAAAATAGGAATGTCTTTTCTTCATTTCACTATGTTCAATCAAGACACAGGTTGGGGAAGCTGTCTGACATATGTTTACACTCTCCCTGATACATGAATAAAATAGAAAACTAAGCAGACTTTAAAAATCATGTGTTTGAAGGCTACATATGACTCTAAGACATGTCCATGATGTTTTGTTAAATAGTCAGCCGGGCGTGGTGGCGCACGCTTGTAATCCCAGTACTTTGGGAGGCGGAGACCGGAGGATCCGGGTTCCCAGCCAGCCTCAGCTCTCTCTCTCTCTCCCTGTCTCTCTCTCTCTCTCTCTCTCTCTCTCTCCTTAGTGAGGCCCTCCGCAACTTCGTGAGACTCGGTTTCAAAATAAAGTATAAAAAATAGGGCCGGGGGTGTAGCGCGGAGGTAGAAGGCACCTGCGTTCAATCCCCGGTACCGCAAAAAAAAAAAAAGTCAAGTAAAATGACATTGTAAAGTTATCAAAACCATTTTGATAGAAAAAATTCTAATGATATGTTCAAATGATAGAAATAAGTGAGCTCTAATAATAAGTGAGGTCATTTTTATTCTTTTCTTTACACATGACAATAATTTCAAAATTTCCTTTAAGCAACATGAATTACCATTATTTTCTGGAATAGAAAATGAACATAAGACAACAACAAGGAAATATTATTTCAGATTTTGTTTAGATAAGTAAGGAGAAAATATAAATACACAATGCCTAGATTCTCATATTTCTAATCCTACTGGCCAATTCCTTTAGTAACTAATAAAAAAATCATATTTGGCATAAGCACCTTCTGAGTATTCTCTGACACTGACAATGTAGTTTGAATGGGATTGTCTGATTAACCAGTTACTTACTTCAAAATACTCCAAGGACAAGGGTCATAAAGAAAAAAGGAAAACCCCACAGGAGAAAAAGGAAGTCTGAAAAGATCAGGATTTTCAAGGAAAGGTTATTGGGGAAAATGCCATTTAGAGTTTAGGATTAGTTAGGGTTTTCTGGTATTAGGTGAATATAGAAGAGAAGAAAAAACTTAAAGGGGAAATGGATTATTGTAGAAGATAATGAAGTTAGAGGCATGTAAAAACAACCAGAGATAGACTTAGCCCTCTTCAATCTCCCATGCTTTCCTCTCATTACTTCCCTAACTATACAAAATACCAAGACACATTGCTTAGACTCAAGACTCTCAACTACACAGCCTAGATTTCCTCCTTCCTGCTTTTCTACTTCCAGGCTGGGCTTTGGGTATGAGATCCATTCTGCCAGGGCTGCCCTATATGTTCTTTTGGATACACAGAGTCACCATATATCACAAGCTCTTAGCAGAAAAATCTTCGTTATCTTTCACACATTTTACTAGGTCTGCCAGGTTCCCTGTGTGTTGGAGAGTTTCTGGTAATAGAAATTCTGAGGTGCAACAGGGGGATTGTATACCTGGAAATGAAAGTGTAATAACAGTGATTTGAGATGTGAAAGAGAATGAAGAAAGCCAACATCATTCTTTTGGTCCTTTCATTTATCTAATTGGCCAAGCCCTACTATGTAATACTGTGAGAGATGGAGAAAAGAATCTAAAATGTGTAGGGGTGGTTCTGCTTTTGGTAAGGCAGAGCGTACTTCCAGAAAACCAATACATTCATGGGTCACTATAAACTTTGAACAAAAATACAAAACACAGCTGTCAGAAGTCTCTGGAAAGTGAACAAAGGCTGTGACTTTTGGAGCCGAGATAAAGTTTTAAAAGGAATGGCTTAGGCTGGGTATTGTGGTACATATCTGTAATCCCAATATTTGAGAGGATGAGACAGGAGGAACGCAGGTCCGAGGCCAGCCTCAGCAACTTAGCAAGGCCCTCAGCAACTTAGTGAGACCCTGTTTCAAAATAAAAATAAAATAGGGCTGAGGGTGTAGGTCAGTTAGAGTACCCTGGGTTCAATCCCCAGTACCAAAATTTTTTTTAAAAAATTAAAAATAAACAAGGATGGCTTAGGGTATGTTTCCCAACACTACTTCTCTGGCCTAAGGCTGCTCTGCAGCCCTGGTGTGGTGTATGGTGGGGGGCTGAAGTTCTAATAAAACTAACTTTTTTTCCTTGAAAAAGACAGAGCCTAGGGCAGCTCTCGCTGCTGGCAAATGAGGTGGCATCTTTTAAAGGATAGCCCTGGAGTAGAGAGGGCCCAGTTCTGGAGCCCTGGGCCCTGAAGGAGAGAGCAGACTATAGGCAATCCAACAAAGAGAAAAATAAAGAAGTGAACTGAGAAGAGCTGTCAGCACCTTGGGCAAAAGAGAGTTAGCAGGTAGAGATGCATGCTTGCAGCTTTTCTCCTCCCATCTGTGAGGGCAGGGAAGGATGTGTCTTTTCCTGGAAAGAGAGGATGGGGTTCAATGGGAGAAACACAGGGCCAGGGACTATTTGAGAAAGGAGGCTGAAGGGAAGGGCAGCTCCTCCTCTCCCAGTGGCATGTCTGCTTATGTGAGAGATTTTCTCATCTCCCCTCTGTGTATTTTTGAAAAGGGGGGGGGACTGGATAGAAAAGACCAGGCAAAGAGCAGGGCAGGGTGTTACTCCCTGTATTAGGCATAAAAGGAGTGATACATTTTTTGAGGATCAGTAACCAGTCTTGGGCTATCCTGTTGGTACCAGGCCCAGTAAGTCTACTGTTGGGCAAGAGGCAGAGGTGGGCACATTGAGAGACAGGGACTAAGAAAATGTTGAGGAGAGGTCACTGGGACACATTTTATTCTTTACAAGAACCCAACACTAAATGACAGCCACGTACCAGGCCTCACCAGCCAATGGATGTCTTAGAGCAGGATCATTAAGGAAAAAGACTTTATAGTATCTTTCTCCATCTCCACCCTCCAATTCAGGCTTCTGCATATCTGAGGATGGAAGGACTAAAAAGAAGAATCATAGGAACATAAGAACAGCCTGTGCCCCACTGCCCAGGTAGACTCTGTGTCCAAGAGTCAGACCTGAGCTCCAGGGAGAGAAGCACTTCAGCGAGGACAAGCAGGAGGAGATGATGATTTCAACTCTCTTCAAAGCTGTTTGAGGTTGTCTGATAATGGGCTAATTGGCACTGGGATTTCCTCTCTTCACAACTTGGCCCTCAAAGGAAAAGCTGCCTTTCAACTCATAGATTTCTCACAAAACCAAGGTCCCCAAGTGGTGCAGGTGTGGGACAGCTGGCATCTCCCTTATACACTTGACACATAAGTTAAGAATGCTTGGTGCCTGGGCCCCACATGTCTCTACACCCATATGCAAAGCCACATGCACACTGGTCCTATAAAAAGGGAAAGCAACAAAGGGTGCCTCTCTCCTTGGAGCAAAGCCCCACAGTGAATCGAAGAATGAATGCCTTCGCTCAAAAACACGCCCCTTTTCCTCAGGCTGCATGTGCTGAAGCTTCTCTCTCTCTGTTTCTATCAGAACTAAGTTGACACTGTTATTCCCGACCACATTAAAATACAGGTGAGATTCAAATTTTAAATTGGGCTATCCTGTAATGAATTAGACTTCACATTGGTTTTTTTTCTAATGACAAAAATGAAAAGCTATGTAGTCAGCTCAAGATGGTAAGATATGGCAATGAGAGTGTGCCCTAATTCGATATGACTGGTATCCCAGTAAGAAAAAAAATTTGGACACAGACATATACAGAAGGAGAAGGTAGATGATGTGAAGCTATAGGGGAAGATGATCATCTGCACACCAAGCAGAAAGGCCTCAGATGAAATTAACCCTGCTTACACCTTATCATCAGACTTCTAGCCTTCAGAACTGTGAAGAATACATGTCAGTAGTTCAAGACACCCAGACCATGGTGCTTTGTTATGACGGCTTCAGAAAACGAATACTGGGAGAAATAGAAGAGATTCAAGATGATCTCAAAATTGACCAATCAGATGACTTGAGGAAAAGTGAGGGGATATGGGAAGAAGGACCATTGATGGGGAAAAACAAGATAATTCAATTCAGAAGATTTTAAGTTTTAGATTTCTGCAGAAAAAATAAAAATAAGATAAAGCGTTCTTTTTTTGTTTGTTTGTTTTTTGTATTTGGTACTAGGGATTGAACCCAGGGGCCTTTTACCTCCGAGCTACACCCCCAGTCATTTTTATTTTTCATTTTGAAACAGGGTCTCACTAAGTTTCAGAGGGCCTCACTAAGTTGCTGAGGGTGGCCTCAAGCCTATGATCCTCCTGTCTCAGCCTCCAAGTACTGGGATTATAGGTGTGTGCCACTGTGCCCAGCTGAGATAAAGTTTTAAAGGAATCCTGGGAAATGTGTAAGGTTAAGGAGCGAATTGAAAAGACACCTCTGGATAGCCTGTGTTTGCACCATTGGAGCCAGCTCTGAATTGCCTGCTTCCAGGGCTTCGAAATGGAAAGGAGGTTTGCACACAGTGTCATCTAGTGAACAAGTTCCCACTGAAGGGTTACACATCTATTTTGGCCCTCAAGAACCTCCATCATAGCGTAGGGTTGTAGTACTGAACACATTCATGGGAATGATCTAATGACCATGCACTAGAGAGGGATGCCACCTTGTTTGGGAGGTTTTCATCTTCTATTGAGGTTTTCATCTGCTATTGAGTCCATGGCTCAATAATTTAGGATGAGGCAAGAGTGCATATACTTTGTGGCATGGAGACTAACAAATCAATTGCCCTCAGGATAGCACTCCAATGTAAATGGGGTGTCTGGTGTTCAAATTTCCTTTGCAATCTTTCCTGGCTTTCTACTAATAAGCCAATGCAGATATAATACTCATTAGATTAATAAAAATGTTAAGTGCCTACTCTAGGCCAGGATTTTTCCAGGTAGTGTGGATAACTGATAAGCAAAAGTAGAAGGAAAGAGGAAGAGAATAGTCCCAAATAGAAGGCTATCCATGTGAAGATGGGGGAGGGGACGGACTCACAAGTCACTCCAGGCCTGCCTTTGTGGGCTCTCATGGCCGGCACCTATGCAATCGAAATGGATGGTTTCAGAATTCAAGAAGTCCTGGTCATAGAAATAAAAACCTCAAAAATACAAATCCACTGGCAAGGAGCTAAAATTGACATGTAAATGAGTTTTCAGTAGTCCACTGGGCTGACTTCACAACTCTACTCCGTCCATTCCCATCCCAACTCTGCCTCCAGCCCCAGACAAATAGAAGCCGTGAAAAGATCCCTTTGCCCTCCATATTCTTAATAGACTCTTTTTAAATGGCAGTGATAGTACCAACAAAAGAACTTACTTAACCAGATTAGTAGCATCTTAAATGATGCAATTTTATCTTGTCCATGAATTAGCTGCAATTAAAACAAATTATCTCTCTCCATTCATAGCTTAATTCAGAAGGTACATCTGATAAATTCTTTTTAAAATGTTCACTTTTAATGGTACTGTGATAGTTAATCTAATTTGTCAACTTGACCTGATCATGACACACCCAAGATCATGTGACTTTGGGTGTATAACAGCAGATTAAACAGAAGGTCCTGCCCTAAATGTTGGCAGCAGGGTTCTGATAGGTGCAGGACTTAGATAAAAGAAGGAGAAAGCCACATAGAGGGATACGCGAGTCTTTCCAAAGAAAACACATCTGCTCTCGTCTGAGATTGTTGGCCTCCAGCCCTTGGAACTGAAACTTCACCATTGTTTCTCTAAAGAGCTCTTAGACCGTTCGACCAGCTACTGGTTCCTCTGACTCTCCACGTGCAGTCGGGACTACATTGTAAGCTGATCTGATAAATCCCTTTTTCCATATACTCATTCTGTGAATTTTCTTAGTCTAGTGAACCCTGACCAATACAGATTCTGGTACCGGGAGTGGTTCAAGAGTAACAGAATTGCAAGAATGTATTCTTTTAGTTGGTTTTCTGGCTTCTGGAGCTGGCTCTCCAATTTGATTAGGCCTAAAGTGAGTGAAGTCCATCCTTCAATTAGTGGGGGAGGTACTGATACTCTGTGGTGTGAACTGTTTAAAGCTATACGAAGGGTGGACCCTTTCTATTACCCTACCTCTCCTCTTGTGAGGAGCAAAGAGTTTGGTGACTCTATATATCATACTTTTGAACATTTCCGAAATACTAAGGAATATACTGATGTTGGCTGGTTACTCCTGGCATCATCAGAGAAATTAGCATGGGAAAAGGATAAGCTCCAGGACCACATATCAGACCTAACTGTTAGTCAATGCGTTTTAAAGGAGAATCTTGTCTCTTGTAGTTGTAGAACGGAAATTGCTGAAAATCAAACACAGGCCCTCATCCTGAGATTGGCTGACTTACAACGTAAGGCTCATCCTCAGCCTAAAAAGGTGTCTGCAGTTAAGGTGAGGGAACTGCGAGGAAAACCATGGGATCATGAAAAATGGAACGGGGATGTATGGGAGGACCCTGAAGAGGCTGGGGACATTGAATCTGAACATTCTGAGGGGTTTATCCTGCCAGAAGATGAGGACTCCCCACTCTCTACAGAATTGGCTTCTCCACCTTCCCCTGGGGGAAATACTCTAGCATTGCCTAGGGCAACAGAGCAAAGTAATGCTGATACCCTTCAGGACCCACCCACCCCACTCACTTTTGCCTCTAGGCCTATAACTAGGAACAAGTCTAAGCAGGCCCCTAGAGGTGAGGTACAGATTGTGACCCATGAGGAAGAACGCTATACCCAAAAGGAACTTATTGAGTTTTCTAATTCATACAAACAGAGGTCTGGGGAATATGTATGGGAATGGATTTTAAGGATGTGGGATAATGGTGGAAATGATATACAATTAGATCAGGCTGAATTTATTGATATGGGCCCATTATGCAGAGATTCTAAATTTAATGCAGCAGCTCATAATGTTCAAAAGGGTACTAATAGGCCGGGCGTGGTGGCGCACGCTTGTAATCCCAGTACTTTGGGAGGCAGAGACCGGAGGATCCGGGTTCATGGCCAGCCTCAGCTCTCTCACTCTCTCTCTCCCTGTCTCTCTCTCTCTCCTTAGTAGTGAGGCCCTCCGCAACTTCGTGAGACCCGGTTTCAAAATAAAGTATAAAATATAGGGCCGGGGGCGTAGCGCGGAGGTAGAACGCTCCTGCGTTCAATCCCCGGTACCGCAAAAAAAAAAAAAAGGGGTACTAATAGTTTATTTGGTTGGTTAGCTGAGGTATGGACCAAAAGATGGCTTACTGTAAATGATTTAGAAATGCCTGACCTCCCTTGGTTTTCTGTGGATGAGGGGATTCAAAGGCTGAGAGAGCTTGGAATGCTGGAGTGGATTTGCCATTTGAGACCTTCTCCTCCACAGTGGACACGTCCAGAAGACGTTCCCTTCTCCCGTACTTTAAGAAACAAATTTGTGAGGGGAGCACCATCATCCTTAAAGGGCTCTGCTGTGGCTATCCTCTGTATGCCAGAACTTACGGTGGGAGACGCAATTGATCAATTAGTAGACTTGAATGTGATGGGTATTATTGGATCCTATAGCAGCAGGGGTCAAGTGGCGGCTCTCAACCATCAGAGGCAAGGTAGTCGTGCCTATAATAATGGACAGCAGAGTAGGAGCGATGAACAGAAGGGCTTGACTCATGCAGATCTATGGCATTGGCTGATTAGTTATGGTGTCCCCAGAAGTCAAATAGACAGGAAACCCACCAAATTCCTATTGGATTTATATAAGCAGAAAAATTCCAGGACAAATATACCAAAGTCTGGCATAAATCATAAAAGCAGAGAATCATGGCCTCTCAACCAGTTCCCAGACTTGAGCCAGTTTACAGACCCAGAACCCCTTGACTGACAAGGAGGCCAGGTCCCCTTGAGAAAGGACTCTGGTGCAGAACCAAAAAGTTCTACTGTTAATCTTTCCCCTGTCCTTCCCCAAAGGGACCTATGGCATTTCACTAGGGTAACTATACATTGGGGAAGAGGAAATGGTCAGACTTTTAGGGGGTTGCTGGACACTGGGTCTGAATTGATGTTGATCCTAGGAGATCCAAAACGTCATTGTGGTCCTCCGGTCAAAGTAGGTGCTTATGGAGGTCAGGTGATCCAAGGTGTTCTAGCCAACGTCCGACTCACAGTGGGTCCAGTGTGTCCCCATACTCATCCTGTGGTTATCTCCCCAGTCCCTGAATGTATAATTGGTATAGACATACTCAGTACTTGGCAGAACCCCCACATTTGTTCTCTAGTCTGTGGAGTCAGGGCTATTATGGTGGGAAGGGCTAAATGGAAGCCATTAGAGCTACCTCTCCCTGGGAAAATAGTGAATCAAAAACAATATCGCATACCTGGAGGGATTGCAGAGATTAGTGCCACCATCAAGGACTTGAAAGATGCAGGGGTGGTAGTTCCCACCACATCCCCATTTAACTCTCCTATTTGGCCTGTGAAGAAGACAGATGGAACTTGGAGAATGACAGTTGATTATCATAAACTTAACCAAGTAGTGACTCCAATTGCAGCTGTTGTACCAGATGTGGTTTCCTTGTTAGAGAAGATTAACACATCTCCTGGTACCTGGTATGCAGCTATTGATTTGGCCAATGTCTTTTTCTCCATACCTATTCATAAGGACCACCAAAAGCAATTTGCCTTCAGCTGGCAAGGCCAGCAGTGTACCTTCACTGTCCTACCCCAGGGGTATATCAACTCTCCAGCCCCATGTCACAATTTAGTTTGCAGAGATATTGATAGACTTTGTCTTCTGCAAGATACTATACTGGTCCATTACATTGATGACATTATGCTGATTGGGCCAAGTGAGCAAGAGGTAGCAACCACTCTGGACTTGTTCGTGAAACATTTGCGTGCCAGGGGATGGGAAATAAACCCAACTAAAATCCAAAGGCCTTCTACCTCAGTGAAATTTCTAGGAGTCCAGTGGTGTGGAGCATGCCAAGATATTCCTTCTAAAGTAAAGGATAAGCTGTTACATCTGGCCCCTTCCACAACTAAGAAAGAGGCACAATGTGTGGTGGGCCTGTTTGGCTTTTGGAGGCAACTCATTCCTCACTTGGGTGTGTTACTCTAGCCTATCTACAGAGTGACTCTAAAAACTGCTAGTTTTGAGTGGGGCCCATAACAGGAGCAGGCCTTGCAGCAGGTCCAAGCTGCCGTGCAGGCAGCTCTGCCACTTGGGCCCTATGATCCAGCAGACCCTATGGTACTAGAGGTATCAGTGGCAGATAGAGATGCTGTCTGGAGCCTTTGGCAAGCTCCCATGGGTGAATCGCAGAAAAGGCCCTTGGGATTTTGGAGCAAGGCCCTGCCGTCATCCGCAGACAATTACTCTCCCTTTGAGAAGCAGCTCTTGGCTTGCTACTGGGCCTTAGTGGAAACTGAACGCTTAACCAGGAGTGACCAGGTTACCATGCGACCTGAGCTGCTCATCATGAACTGGGTTCTGTCTGATCCATCAAACCACATAGCTGGACGTGCACAGCAGCAGTCCATTATCAAGTGGAAATGGTACATACGTGATATGGCCCGAGCAGGTCCTGAAGGTACAAGCAAATTACATGAAGAAGTGGCCCAGATGCCCATGGGTCCTACTTCTGTTATAGTGCCTTCTGTCCCCCAGTGTGAACCTATGGCCTCATGGGGTGTATCATATGATCAGTGGACAGAAGAAGAGAAAGCTTGGGCTTGGTTTACAGATGATGCTGCGCGATATGCAGGCACTACCCGAAAATGGACAGCAGCAGCCCTGCAGCCCCTCTCTGGGACATCCCTGAAGGACAGTGGTGAAGG
>PVJS01039164.1:0-19036 GCA_004027185.1 Glis glis
TAAGAAAGTAGTGAATCCATGGAATTACTGTCATAAACAAGGTGTATATATGAGATTATGCCAACATCATTCTCAGTGCTACATGTGGGGGGGAGGCGGGGGGGAGGTGGGGGGGAGGGACACCAAGAGCTGTGTGCATGTATGTTAACACCAAACTGATACTCATTGTGATGTGAGACTACAATGCACCAATAAAAAAAAAATAAATAAATAAATAAATAAATTTAAAACTAAATATTGTATGAATTTATCATGTACAATATGATATTTTGACAAATACCTATTTGTAGAATGGCTAAATCTAGGTAATTAATATATGCATTACTTCACATAGCTATCACTTTTGTGGTGGGAACAGTTCACATCCACTCTTAGCATTTTTCGAAAACACAAAATACTGTTAGCTGTAGTCACCATGTTGAACAATAGACCTCCTGAATTCATTCCTCCGATCTCATTGAAGTTTTGTAACCTTGATCAACATTTCCCAAATCTCCTTATCTTTAACTCCTAACCCTGGGAAACCTTCACTGTGCTCTCTATTTCTATGAAATCAATTCTTTTAGAATTCACATATGAGCTGAATCATTTCTCTTTCTCTTTCTGTGACTGTCTCTTATTTCACTTAACATAATGTCCAAGTTCATCTATACTGTAGCAAATGATAGACTTTCATCTTTTTGTAGCCGAATAGTATTTTATATGTTTGGAACATTCATCCATTTGTTGTTGATAAAGGAGAAACTAGCATAATTTCAATGTAAAATAATGTGTACCTTATTTCATGTAGCAATTTAAAACTTTTATCTGTATCATCTGATTGGACTGTAAGAAAGTACACATAGACATGAGTAGGATATTAACTTATTCTCAATTCTAGATTTAAAAAGGGTCTAGATAGATCTAACACAGTATAGAAAAGGAAGAACAAAGTTGGAAGATGTAGCAGCCCCATTTGTTGCGGATTGTGTTGATGTTGATTGATTCATTAGAAGTCTCTCACATGAATGACAGCAGAGTCAACATGGCAACTAAGAAGGCCAGGGAGGAGAGAGAGATGGAAATCTCTCCTCCTGTCCTTTCACCAGCATCTAGCTTTTATTGAGAGTTATAACCAAACATAATTGATCACAGGAGATAGCAAAGCAGCCATGGGGTGAGTCAGGGAAAAACATCAAGGTAGTCACGTATGAATCAGGGAAAGAAAGGGTAAATAAGGAAGATGTCAGGGTCTTTGCTTATCGGTCTCATGGTCCTTGGAGATTTGTCTGTGTGGAGAAATCTCCACTTGGGTGGGCAGTTTGTGCCCCTCCCAAGCCGGACTGAGGTGACCTCAAAGCAGATGACTAACAAGGCCCGCAACATTTCCTCCTTTTTTGTCTTTAAGACAAGGCCAGTAGTATTTTTCAGCCTGGGAGAACTGTCACTAGTTTTCCAGGCTGCCACAAGGTATAATCTGACATGCATCAAATCTTACACTTATAGGTGTGACAATTTGGAAACATAAATGGTGAAGATTACGAATTGTTTTTTCATATTAACAATATAAAGTTAAATTGGGTAGGCACCTAAGTATTGAAATTAAGACCCTCATAAATTCCACTAATAAAGTCAGTCTTAAAGCACTTGTAACATAAAATTTAGAGTCCAATTTTGTGGCCTGAGATGTGGGGCTCTTCTGTCTTCCATTGTGTACCGTCTTGTCAGTTTCTGGATGTGATGGGAGCAGGGTGGGCGAGTCATCCCCTTCAGGATCTGTGTGCTTGACTTTTCAATTTCTCATGAGCAGTCTAGTGGGTTGTCTCTGGGACTGTTGGCTCCGGGGCTGCTGGCTTCAAGGCAGCTGTAATGGACTGGGATAGCTAAACTGACTGGTGTTTTGACTAATACCCATTTACATTGTTAACATTTTGGAAGCACAAATATAGTATTACAGTTACACAAGAGTTAACTTTCACTTTAGAAATGAAATTTAGATAACCATAGAAAACAGAGACAGTAGAAAATAGGAAATTATTGTAATAGAACCTTACTGTAAATCTTTTGAATAATTTGTAAATATAAGCATCTTTATCACATATGCAGTATTCATTTCATAGTCTTTACCCTACACAAACACTTTTTGATGTACTCAACTTTACCATACAAGATACTTTCTTATTTCTAAAATATTCTCCTTTCCTTTTGTCCTTTCTTACCAGAATTTCTCATACTTATGTACCTTCTTCTACAATTGGTTCTTTTCTGCCATAATTCCCTTTTTGAATTTACATTTTGAAACAATTTTGTACATTTTTTAACAAAATAAGAAACCAACTAAAATCATTTATCCAAGTTTTATAGTGGCCTGAACTTTAAAGAGTTAGTTTTTCTTTTTAGATGTTTACATTTAGGCTAGGACTGACAAAAATAACAAAGTTTTAACCTTGAACAGCAAAGTTATCTTAATATAAACAGACTAAGAAGGGAAAACAGAAAGTGAACTCAGTAACTGGAATGTTGCATTACAGTTTGAGGTTCCACCCCCCTTTTTTTTGTTATCCCTATTATTTTTTCTCAATTTTTTTGGTCTGTATGTGGAGCACAGCTTCCAGTTGATGCCCAGGCAACTGGTGACTTCTGCGACCAAGGTTGGTCCATTGTTTGTGTTTAAGTCTGGCCTCCTTGAGTGGATTTACGTCAGTGCTTTTTCCACGGTCCTGGATCAGTGGCTCATCACTGAGTGGCAGCAGTGGATTTATACGAGAGTTCTCATACAGTAAGGATAGGTTGTTGGATCAGAATCTGGATTGCTGTCTTTGTTGTTTTTGAAATAATCAAGGTGAAAAGTCTTTAGCAGTTGTTGTAGTCTTTTAAGTTGTTGAAAGGCCTGTTGTTCCTTTTTTTTTTTCAATGAGAAGTCTGGGAGGAAAAGAGGCATCTCTTCTCTCTCACCTTCCTTCTATCAGTGTCCCACTTTTATTGAGAGTTATAACCAAAACATAATTGATCACAGGAGATAGCAAAGCAGTCATGGGGTGAGTCAGGGAAAAACAACAAGGTAGTCACGTATGAATCAGGGAAAGAAAGGGTAAATAAGGAAGATATCAGGGTCTTTGCTTATTGATCTCATGGTCCTTGGAGATTTGTCTGCGTGGAGAAATCTCCACTTGGGTGTTCAGTTTGTGCCCCTCCCAAGCTGGACTGAGGTGACCTCAAAGCAGACGACTAACAAGGCCTGCAACAGGAAGACCCATACTACTTGATATCAAGATATATTATTAAGCTACAGTAATCAAGACAGCATGGTTATTGGAAAAATAATAGATGGAGAGCCCAGGTATCACCCCAAAATAAGTATAGCCAACTGAGTTATAGAAAAAGCACAAAGGTAATTTAATTAAAATAAATTGTCATCAAATATTGCTGAAAAAATTGGATATTCACCTATTCAAAAAATAAAAAGTAAGCCAGGCATGGTGGCACATGCTTGTAATCCCAGTACTTGGGAGGCTGAGACAGGAGGATCGCAGGTTCGCAGCCAGCCTCAGCTACCTAGTGAGGCCCTCCGCAACTTAATGAGACCCTGTTTCAAAATAAAGAATAAAAAATAGGGCTGGGGATGTAGCTCAGAGGTAGAATGCCCCTGCGTTCAATCCCCAGTACCACAAAAAACAAAATAAATAAATAAACTAGACACAGACTGACATCATATATCAAAGTCCTAAAATTCAGATGAAACTACAAAAGGCCCCCAAAAAGCAATTTTGAGCAAAAAGAATTAAGCTGGAGGGATCATATTTCTTGATTTCAAAATATATTACAAAGCTACAGTAAGCAAAACAGTATAAACTGTCACAAAAACAGGCATATTGACCAAAGGAAAAGAATAGAAAGCCCAGATATGAACTACGCATATGCAGTCAACTGATCTTCAACAAGGGTGCCGAGAATACGCAATGCAGAACTGACAGTCTTCTCAATGAGTGATGCTGGGAAAACTGGTTCTCCACTTACAAAAGAATAAAGTTGGACCCTTAACACCCACCAATAAAAATCAACTAAAAGGAGATTAAAGATTTAAATATAAGGCCTGAAACCACAAAACTTTCTTAGAAGAAAACATGGGGGAAAAACTTCATGATTTTGGTTTAGATAAGATTTCTTGGGCATGACACAAAAAATACAGACAATAAAGACAAAAAAAAAAAAAAGCAAGGGGCATTACACCAAACTAAAAAAGCAGAGAAAACAGTCACTAAAATGAAAAGGCAGCCTATGGAATGGGAGAAAATCTTTTCAAATCATATATATGAAAAATAACTAATATCCAAAATATTATAAGGAGCTCCTACAACTCAATGGCAGGATATAAATGAGAGAAAAAAGATATAAAAAAGAAATCTTGATTAAAAAATGGGCAAAGGACCTGAATGAATGTTTCTTCAAATAAGATATATGAATGACCAAAAGGTATGTGGAAAGGTGCTCTACATCACTGATCATCAGAGAAGTACAAATAAAAACCACAATATCACATCACACCAGTAAGCATAGCTATTATAAAAAATCAAAAGATAAGAAATAGTAGCAAGGATGTACAGAAAATAAAAATCTTGTACATTGTTTGCAAGAATGTAAATTAGCACAACCACTATGGAAAACAGTAAGGATGTTTTTCAAAAAGTTAAAGAGAACCACCATATGATTCAGAAATCATGCTCCTGAATAGATACCAAAAATTAACTCAAAATGAGTCATAGTCCTAAATGTAAAATACAAAATGATAAGGCTGGCCATAGTAGTGCACACCTGAAATCCCAGTACTTGGGAGGCGGAGACAGGAAGATCACAGATTCAAAGACAGCCTCAGCAATGTAGCAAGACTCTCAGCAACCTATCAAGACCCTGTTCCAAAACAAAAAATAAAAATGGACTGGGGTCAAAACTCAGAAGTAGAATGCTCCTGGGTTTAAAACTTAGTACCACATACACCAAAAAGACAAAAAGCCATCTAGGTGACTATGGGTTTGGTGATGTGTTTTTAGGTACAAGATAAAAATTATAACACATGAAAGAAAATCAGAGTGCAAAGTTGTACTTTATTAAAAATTTTAAATTCCATCCTGTGAAATAACTGTTGAAAAGACAACCCATTGAGTAGAGAAATATCTGCAAAATATACATCTGACAGACAACATGAAATAAAAATATACAAAGAACTAAAATTCACAGTAAGAAAATAAGCAAAAGATCTGTAGAGACTCTTACCAATAAAGGTCGAGAGAGGGCAAACTTTCCTATTAAAAGATGTTCAATATCATGTTATTAGGAAATTTCAAATTAAAACAATCAGTCACCACTCCATAACTATTAGAATATACAAAACAAAACAAAGCAAAAACCTGACACTATCAGTTGTTGACAAACATGAGGAGCAACAGGAGCTCACACTCATTGTTGTTAGGAATGCAAAATGCCATATCTATTTTGCAAGAGTGTTGGGACATTTCTTCCAAAACTAAGCATACTCTTACCGTGTGTTCATAGTAATGTTCATAGGTATTAACCAGTTGAGGTGATAATTTATGTTCACACAAAAATGTTCTCATACTATTAAGTTAAATTTTGTTAGGAATTAAATTTCAGAAAGTTGGATCTTTTTCTCATTCTACTATTTAAACATATGCTTTATTCACCTCTTTTCCTGTCTACCATTGATTTTTATCACAATATTGTATGTTAATATGTCAGAGGTTATTTTCCTTGAATTAAATTGCAATTATGCACTGGCACATGCACCCTGACAATTTTTCAAATCCTCTTGCTTTCTTTCATACTTCATGTTTCACACGCTCAAATATCTTATGTAGAATTATGTAAGAACAAGGCTGGCTGGCCAGGTTGTTGGAAGCTTCTGAAACATAAATGATAGTGATCTGTCTTTATTTTATGCTGTTGCTGTTGTTACTAGTTATTTTAATTTTATATGTCTCCCAAAACTTATAAAAGTGAAAAGATGCATTTTTGTTCAATGCATTGAAAAAGCAGCAAAGAAAACCATGACTTTTCAGGAGCATTATTTGAATAATATTTAAACAAGGATCGCAAGCAGTGATTATCAAGTGATTATTGTTTTCTAAAGCTACGAGGCAAGTAGTATAGTTTAAGACCTTTAGGTCTATCCTGAACCTTGAGTACTTGGTATCTCCAAGACTGAAGAATTATAGTAAAAAGATGTTATCTTTCTTCTCAATGAACTATTTGATTCACAGCTATGACTCCGATTTTTTTCTTCTTAAAAGAAAAAGGAAAAAAATCAAATTCCTATAGAATTTCTGCAGAATTGGGAAATTCTATACAGAAAATTCTATATAGGAAATTTCTATAGAATTGTAAAAGCTGCAGACACTGACTCAAATTCAAAAGTTTTGATTTTTTTCTTTAATAAATAAGTAGCCTGGCCGGGCATGGTGGCAGACACTTGTAATCCCAGTACTTTGGAAGGCAGAGACCAGAGGATCTGGGTTCGCGGCCGGCCTCAGCTCTCTTTCTCTCTCTCTCCCTGTCTCTCTCTCTCTACTTAGTGAGGCCTTCCACAACTTCATGAGACCCAGTTTCAAAATAAAGTATAAAAAATAGGGCCGGGGGTGTAGCACCGAGGTAGAATGCCCCTGGGTTCAATCCCCAGTACCGCAAAAAAAAAAAAAAAGTAGCCTGAATCTTTTTATTTATTATCTCAATATATATGTCAATACAGAGTCACAAATGTTAGTGCATGTTGTCAATTCCTCCAATGATATCAAATATGCCTTCTTTTAAATCAGAGAATGAAATACAAATTCTTTAACTTAGCATCCCATACCCCTCTCCTCAGACCTCTCTTGCTTCTGCAACCTGACCTCCCATTATTTTCATTAGCCCCTAAACCCAAGCCAAATTGGATTTTTTTTTGGCAATGGGGATGGAACCCAGGGCCATTCTATCTCTGAACTATACCCCTAGCCCTATTTTATTTTTATTTGGAAACAGGGTCTCACTAGTTTGATGAGAGTCTCACTACTTGCTGAAGATGTCCTCGAGCCTGCAATCCTCCTGTCTCAGCCTGTCTATCCACAGAAATAGCTCAGAGCAGATGTCATCCCATATTGCAGTTGAAAACTGAGACCCGACAAGATAAGACACCTTGTCCAGCCAGGCGTGGTGGCGCACGCTTGTAATCCCAGTACTTTGGGAGGCGGAGACCGGAGGATCCAGGTTCGCGGCCAGCCTCAGCTCTCTCTCTCTCTCCCTCTCTACCTAGTGAGGCCCTCCGCAACTTTGTGAGACCTGGTTTCAAAATAAAGTATAAAAAATAGGGCCGGGGGTGTAGCGCGGAGGTAGAAAGCTCCTGGGTTCAATTCCTGGTACCGCAAAAAAAAAAAAAAAAAAAAAAAAGACACCTTGTCCAGAATCATCACACAGTGAGTAATGGCAGAAAAGGCCTGGGGATGGTCCCTGTTCCCCTTCCAGAGTTCATGTCACCTGTCCAACTGCCACCCCCTACCTCCCCAACAGCCGCTACGTGTCAGCTCAAGTCTTGGGTGCTGTATTAGCCCAAGGAGGGAAGTTGTGAGGGAGTCAATGTTCCTGGATGTCAGTGTAAAGGGAAAATTTTTGACGTGTAAAGATCTTTAGGCATCTTCAAAGTATTATCAGGAGGACAAGCATAAACTCTTCTCATAACTATCCCTAATTTTGCCTTCATCTGCTGTTTCTCCCTTTGATTTGTGTTAGGAAATCACGAGCGAAAGACAATACCGCAGCACTTTGTTTTCCTCTAAATACAACAATCTCTAGCCTAACTTTGTCTTTCAAATATCCAAAGGGAATAAAATCGCAATGTAATATTATTATTTCACCCATATGCCATTCTTTACCAAATGTTATGGCAGCCAGGTCAAAACACTAAGGGAGAGCTGTGAACACGTTTAAACTGAGCTTCCCCCTTTACATCCATTCTTAGTTTCCAAGGAGATATGCTGCCACTCATACGTGTTTTTCCCCTACTATAATAAATTATCTTCACAAAGGATAATCTAGGTTGTATTATATATCTCCTCCTTCCTCTTCAGAAGACAGGTAAAAAGAGTCTCATTAATCATTATTTCATAATTTCACATCAAAGATCTTTTTGCCAACTCTCAAATGCATTTTTAATGGAATATTGCTCTTTTGTCATATACTTGTTTCGTACCTCTTCAGAGACACGCATTAGTTACCCATGGGGGAAAAATATTCTCAAATCCTAAATTGGTAGACATTTCTCTGTATTATGTCTTCAAGCATTAAAAGAAAACCTATTCTGAGAATCAAGAGTAGCCTTTATGTTCCATATTCATCGGGGAACACAAATGAGGAATGTGAGCAGCAGTGTTTTGACCAAAGCAAAGTTTTTCATTCAGACCTTGTTGGCAGCAGCATCAGAGCTCCAAGCATCTGAACCTTCCTCCCCATGATGGTGCAGAATCTCTGGAAGTGGATCTTGAGGAATTACATCTTCCTCCTGGCCACCTGGTAGTACCTCTCCTTTTGATCCCCCCAGTGATCACTGAATGGCAACAATGGTATATATTGTTGTTCCTCTTCTTGGCTGCAGGCATTTCTGGCATTGCCTCAGATGCCTTCCTGCCATTGCTATTGCTCTTCTGCTCTTCTCTGTCGTTAACTCAGTGTGGGTGACAAGTATCCACTGCCATCAGCTGTATTACACTCATTGCTCTATATAACTCCAAGTCAGCTCAGGCCCTCAGTTTTTGTATGTTTTTCATGATGTGATATTTTAAGTACTAATGACTCATCTAATTCACTATCAGTTTCCTTTTTTTTAAATGCCACCCCATCCTCTTTTCCAGAAGCCAATTATGGGATTTCTAGTGATCTGATACTAGAGTAAGGATCTGACAACATTTGAGTACCCTTAGCTAAATGCTGTCCACGAGAATCATTGTAAAAGTAAATGCATGCACCTGCAAACTGGATCCATTTACCATGACACTCCTCTGACTTGCTATCCCCTTATGCAGCTTGGGAGGACAAACTGTGGTTCACTGATGGCTTGAACAATCTCTAGACCCTCTCAGCACAAATATCTTCAGTCATTCTCTCTTCCATAGGTTTACTATGTCAAGTTCAACTGACTTCCTTTCTTCTGAATTCTTTTCAGTACTGCCATCTCAAACTATATACAAAGCACAACCTTATCTGACTTGTTCTAAGCCAACTCTACAACTTATGGGAATCTTATACTCCCTTCCCAGCCATATTGATTTCTTGCTTTGTTGATCTTCTATGGCTCCATGTAAAGTACACTGGTACCAACCCAACACACCACTATTTCTAATTTCTAACCTATCTCCTGCTGATTTTTGTTTTGTTTTTTTGGTATTAGAGGTTGAACCCAGAGGCATTCTACTTCTAAACTAAACCCCTGGCCCTATTTTATTTTCTATTTTGAAGCAGGGTCTCACCAGATTGCTGAGACTGGCCTTAAATCTGCGATCCTCCTGTCTTAGCCTCCTGGGACTACAGGTGTGTGCCACCATGCCTGGTTTGGTTTGCTATATTTTGGGACTGAGAAATCAGTAACTATTTGTCAACATGACAATGTTCTCCTTTCTGTTGAAATGTCCCTACAGATGTTTCTGACAGATGAGGTCAATATCCTGGATTTGGAGCATTGAGCTGCTGACTACCTGTCCCCAGAGGGCACTAAGGTTCTATATTCCCAAACTAAAAACATATATCCACGCATGGTCGAATATGCAGTGTAAGGCCCCTGCCCTAGTATGTTGGTCATTCAGGGAAATAAGAAACATATAATTTTTATATGCTAAAACATGTATAGAAATGAATCAAAGTCTTTGGGTGATTAGTATAGACACATGAAACTGTTTGAAGACAGTCTCTAAAATATGGTGGCTTAAACAAGACAGAAGCATATTTCTTTCACACACAATAGTCCGCAATTGGTAACAATCCCAGGTGTCTCTGCTTCAAGGACTCAGGTTCATTCTGTTTTGTGGCTCTTAAATCTCCTACGATGACATCTTTGCCTGCCTGTCAGAGGTGCCTTGCTGTCATAGCTGCATTATAGTCATAAGAAAGGGAGGAAAGAGAGAATTGGAAACTTACTTCTTAAAACATTTGATCTGAAAGATACAGTCATCACCTCTGCTCATCCCACAGCCTGGAGCTTAGTCTTGGCTGACATAAGCTACAAAAGAAGCTGGAAATCTGGTCTCTGACTAGAAAAGCATGTATCCAGCTAAAATTGGATGAGGAGGTTCTAGAAGTTCTAGAATTAAGTTTTAAATTTACTTATTTAAAAAGAATTAAACAAGAATGGATACTGAGGGAAATTAGCCATATCTACCATAGAGGTATATAAATTTGTTTAACCTGAGCAAAATCTTATATTATGGTGTATTGAGATACTTGGAATGTGAAGAAGAATCCCAAATACTTGAGCTCATGAAGAAATAGGAAGCTAAAGTTTTTTTTTTTTTTTTTGCAGTACCGGGGATTGAACCCAGGGGCGTTCTACTCCACGCTACACCCCCGGCCCTATTTTTTTTATACTTTGTTTTGAAACCGGGTCTCACGAAGTTGCGGAGGACCTCACTAAGTGGGGGGGGGGGGAGAGAGCTGAGATTGGCCGCAAACCTGGATCCTCCGGTCTCCGCCTCCCAAAGTACTGGGATTACAAGCATGCGCCACCACGCCCAGCAAAGCTAAAGTTTTAATTATCGAATCCATTGAATAATAAATTATTTAGAAATTACTGCTTTAAAGTGAATCAATAACCTTTTAGTTATACTATCAAAAGGAAACAAGATGAAATAAATTATAAAGCCATTTTATCACCATACATCAATATATTATTTACCAATTGGTAGGTGCCTTGCCCTCCTGAAACATTTTGGCTTTCATAGGAAAATCTTGATATAAACATAATGGAAATTTGGTTTCATTTGCTAAAAACAAATGCCTCGCAGGCAAAATACTGTACTCTCTAATTTCATTTGTCCCCACATAGTCACTATAATGTAGTATTCACATCCCATTCCCTTAAGGAATGTGCTGATGTACTGCCTTGTATTTCTAAGCACAAGAAGGCTGTGATGTGCTTTATAGAGAAAATACATGTTAGATAAGCTTTGTTGAGGTATGAGTCATTATGCTGTGAGCCATGCATTCAATGTCAAATAAATCAATAATATATATAAATACTGGGGCTAAATACTCTAAATACTTGATATATCTATATATATGTATATATATTAAATGAGGTTCATTAAATGGACGCATACTTAAAATGGGGTTAGTTATTGAGCAATGGACAAAACTGTGACTAGAGGCTCATTGAAGCCTATCCTGTAGTTTTCCTGGGAGCAATGGTTCAGCAATTGTCAATTCAATGTTTGTAGTAATTCTGTAGAATATAAATGCTGAAATGAAAATCATTTGTCCAAATCTTCAGTGTACTGACTCTCTTCATTCATCTCCTGATACTAGATCTAGCCACTTACCTAGGGCTCAGGATATTAACATACACAAGGGCTTTTTCATTCTTCAACTTGACCCCCAAACTACTCCTCAGTTTTGGGAGGCATTTTGATGGCATTCAGAAATGGGGAATAACAAATATATCATCATCATCATCATTATTACTATTACTATTATTAGGCTGTATACAGGGTACCCATGACTGGCTTCTTCCACTTATCTTATTGAGCCACTGGGGTTTGAGGTTCTTTGTTACACAACATTATTGTGGCAAGAGATAACATATATGAGGCTCAACTAATTAGCAATGTTTAGTGATTTTTGAGCTCTTACTATGTATCAAACACTATTATTCTTTAATATGTTAGACATGTAAATATCAAAACAAGTCTAAGTGTTTGGCACTATTATGATCATCTTGTTTTTTTTTCAAAGGATGGAGGAATATACATCAGGAACACCTGGTTCGCACCAGCTGGGGAGAGCCTCTCTGAGGGTGGACACTTCTCAGAGGGAAGCAGAGCTAGCGCGTGCAGGACAGATCTCTGGCATCATGTAAATACCTGGATCTGGTCATCCCCAAAGTCATGTCTTCCCTAGGCTGTTGAGTCAAGCAGTAAATTCTCTCTTTTTGTTCACTCCTTCCCGCTCCCTCTCTGTTTGTCATTTTTATTTCTAAGCCAGTTGGAGTTAGTGTTTTGGACTTTAATTACTAGTAATGGAAGAATCTGCTACCCTAGCTCCACCCTCAGCATCCTCGGTATGACTTAATTTAGCCTGTAGGACCTGTGCATTGGTGTATTAACATACATTCCTCTGCTGATTCTAATATGCAGTCCAGAAGGCTGCAAGATTAAGTACCACTCTCTTATGCCTCATCCCTAATTCTTTGTGGTACTGGGGATTGAACCCAGAGGCATTTTAACTCTGACCTAAACCCCCAGCCCCTCCCCCTCTTTTTGAAACAAGGTCTCACTACATGGCTGAGGCTGGCCTCAAACCTGAGATCCTCCTGTCTCAGCCTCCCAAGTACCACCATGCCTGGCTCTCCATCCCTAATTCTAAACCTGTTTTACATAGATGAAATTTGGACAAAGTATGAATGGATACAGAAACATTAAAAAGATAGACCTCTGCCAATAAATATAAGTGGGTAAACAAGAATTTGGTGACTACCTACTATGTACCAGGTGTTGTGGAGACATCAAGTTTACTGTAGTGGAAACTACACATATAAAGATTTTATCCTCATGGAGCTGAGTGTCCAGGAAAAGAGGCACACAGTAAACAGAGAAGCAGACAAAAAAAAAGGTACAAGTACTATTTTAAATTATACAAGGATGCAAAAGACTATGGAGATGTATAGGCTGCCAGGAGAGCAAACGGCAGAGGTGCGCTCACATCAAAATAGCCAATAATGAAGAAGAGAGATGCTGGTAAGGATGAATAAATGGACATTTTTCAAGTTGAGAGTCAGCAAAACAGGACTGTTTTATACCTAGTCGTTTAGATCTTTGCATAGCTTTTCTCCTTAGTTCTTCTGACTGGAATTGGTTGATGAGGTATCATTTTTCATAAAAGTTCTAAAGACCTGTGAGAGACAATTCACAACAAATATCATTATGCTGCAGAGCAGTAGCATCAACAACCTGCTAATGTGAGCATCCTTACCCATCTAAGTTAAGTCTGGCATGCCAGAGATTCAAAATGCTAATATATTTAATGCTTGTCACACGAACTGCTCTCCGTGTACAGATAATTTCATCAACAGTAAGGTCAGTTAGAAGTTACAACCTTTAAACAGAAAAAAGAAATCTAATTTCTAGAGTCTGGAAAACCTGTCATTTTGGGACTAACTTATTTCACTGGTCAAGAATCCTAATATAAATTGATCCAAAGAGAATCAACAAAAACAACTGGATTTATAGTCCCGGAATAACCTAATTTTTTTCTCTTCAACCTGTTCCACAGAGATATTGTGAAAACTTATTGGGTTTCTTTTTATATCCAATAAAATCTATAAAGATTTTGAGCCCTTTAGAATGAATTTCATTTTTACCTGCTTTTTTGTTATAGAAATTGTTTTACAACTTGTATGTGAAATGTGATATTAACTAATTTAATATTTTATATTATCTTCTACAAACACAAGTTTTCTTAAAGTACCATAAATTAAGGAAGACAAATGGCAATATTCTTAATTATATCTAAATAATGGTCAGAAGGCACATCAGATGTCCTCTACTGTCTTATTGAAACTTTAAATGACTTTTTTTCTAACAAGAATATGCTCTCTTCTGAAACTGTGATTTTTTTTAAATCAATTCCATTTCTAGGCTGCTGCATTTACAGTTCGAAGTTTTAAACCAGACATGGAATTAGACACTAGCATATTTCTAAAATGCTCCTGAAAACATTTTTTTTTTACAGTACTGGGGATGGAACCCAGGGGCATTCTACCTCCAAGCTACACCCCCAGTCCTATTTTTTATTCTTTATTGTGAAGCGGGGTCTCACTAAGTTGCAGAGGGTCTCACCAAGTAGCTGAGGCTGGCCACGAACATGCGATCCTCCTTTCTCAGCCTCCCAAGAACTGGGATTACAAGTGTGCGCCACCACACCTAGGCCTGAAAACAATTTTTAATGTGGTGTTTTACTTAAAAAGAAAGGAAAAGTGACATTAAGTATATGCTTAATTATAATGATCTATTTTACCCCACAGTTCATACAAACACACACACAATTATACTGAGTATTTTTTCCTTTCCACTATTTTATCTTAAATCACATTTTAATTTCACTTCAATCTAGAGGTAAAAATTTTGAAGATTAAAAAATAAAGTAATTGCATTATTTTATCAGTTCTTTTTACAGGGTAATCTTAAATCACTAGCAAATTAGCTTCAATATTCAATTTTCCCTTACTCAAAATGTGGCTGGAGCCAAATAATTTTCCTTCTCAATCCAGTTAATCCAGTTTAAATGATTTGACAAAAGAAAAGTGTTGCTTTTAATAGAATGTAGAACAATCAATCAAATGATCATCTTTTACTCTAGCGATTTTTGCTAATATTTTAGTTTTTTTATAATCTCAACATCTTTATACTAGTGACTTCTAAAAATTGCCTTTCTTTTTATTATAAAAATTCAGTATTATAAAAGAAATGCTGCAGGGCACAGTGGTGCACACCTGTAATCCCGGTACTTGGGAGGCTAAGACAGAAGGATCCCAAGTTCCAGACCAGTCTCAGCAACTTAGGTTCTCACCCACCTAGAAAACCCTGTTTCAAAACAATTAATAAAAAGGACTAGGGGTGTAGATTGGAGGTAGAATTACCCAGGGTTCAATCCCCCAGAACCACAAAGGAAAAATAAAAAAGAAAGAAAAGAAATCCATGCTTATTATGTAATCTAAACAATATAACTACTTACAATTTTTAAATATATTCAAACACATAAGCATCTATAAAAATACATATTTGTATATATAGCAGTCATATTTAAACAGTAGAAAATACTAGGACATACTACAAAACATTTATTATTATTTTCACTATGTCATTATCTAATATAGCTGAAATACTAAATATATATTAAATACTATTCAAAGATATATAAGCATACCAAACTTGCTTTCAAATTATTCTCAAACAGAAAGCAGATGTGATATAAAAATACATCCATAAAAGGAAATTTTGCTACACAATAAGTGCTTTAAAAAAAACAAATTTAATTAGGCAGCTGACACCTCTCTAAGTAATGATAATATCATCACCCTTTCTCTCCATACTGTGATTCAGCAGCCACAAAATCAAAAGCAAGTAGAAAATTACACGGTGAGAGGATAATCAGAAGTTTTTTTAGAACTCATAAACTCAATTCATTTACTTTTGGAAATGCTTCATGTCCTTCCTGCTCAGAAAACCACTTATACAAAACCTGTAAGTTCTGATCTAATCAAGGGTTTGGTGATTAGGTCTAGATTATTTAAGGACAACAGAATGGATCTATTATTTAGACAATTCATGGAAAACCTGTTGAAAAAGAGTTTATTAGATTCTATAATGTAATTTTTTAAAAAACATAAAAATTGTGTAAGAATTTCTTCCATTGTAGACATGACTCTTTTTTAAACCACATCAGGAAAGTATGGACTGAATGCATTTTTCTCTAAATAGTTTTCAACCTTTTATCACTGGCATTTATGTACTAAGTGAGGTTGAGTGTGGGAAGGGGAGAAGGCGTTTGCCAAGGGATCATTAAGCAGAGTGAAGCCTTAGTTACATGACACAGATGCTTTCACATACACAGTCTCATTTGTTATAACAGCTAAGTGAGGCCGATATCTTCACACTCATTAACAGGAAGCTGAGTCCCCATGAACTTAACTGACTTACACACCGCCAATCAACTATAAAGGGGCAAAACAGAGCGTGCAATCCTATTTTGGCACAGATTCACAATGCTAAGTAAAGATATTTTGTTTGAGGTTATAGAGTCAGATGCTATTCTAAAAATGTTGCTGTTCTCCCCTTCCCCACACACAACCTTGGACTGCATTATTCTAACCCATCCCAATCTTTGCTTGAATTAATGGCTCCGGATTCTCTATGGTTCCCAGTATCCTGTTCTTCCTGTGTAACTTTGTGACATCATCCCACCCTGAGTAGGGTTGACTTCTTGCTTCTGAGCTCAGGGTGTGACTGGCTTTGACCAATATGATTTTAGCAGAGGAAACACTTAGCAATCTTGAAAAATGCTTGTGTGTTTGGGCTGGCTTGTTCTTGTGATTATCTATTGCCAAGCGAAAAGGACATACCTTGGAAGCAGAATAAGAAACAGCTAGGGCAGAACTGTGTTGGCCAAGGTACCCAGCCAAGCCCGGAGAGATCAGGGCCTCCAGCTGACAGCAAACACAGCTGTTCCCAGCAGAACCGTGATGTTAAATATTGTCCAAATGTGTCACATTTAAAGTAGTTGAGCTCAAGCAAATCAACAGAACTGCAGACATATATGAGAAATAAAATCTTGTTGTTTTCCAGTGAAGGTTTATGGTTGTGTGTTATTTGTGATTAACTGGTAAACAGTCCAAAAACATGGCCATATGATTCAACTATTAATTCCTTCTTTTTGCTCTAGTTTTATCTTGTGCCAAGTCTTCCTTTCCAGTTTTGAAGTTATCAGAAGTTCTTCAAGGACTGAAGGACAAGGACACAATCCTCTGATTATGAAAACTTGCTCAAATGTGGAGAAATCAAAAGTGTGTTTCATGATCTGGAAAAACTTGACTGGACTGAGTCAACGGGATTAAAAATATTGCTGACTTTTCAGATACTGAAGGTGCCTAAAAGAAAAGAAGGATAAACAACATTCCAGCAAGTTAAAAAGACAAAAAACTGAATAATAGGATGGTCTTCTCAGTCCCATGTCTGATAGAGAGTCATCTCCCTGGTTCAGATATATTTGTGGAGAAAGATAACAGTATATACCTTGCTAACACAAGCCAGCGTAACAACTTCTGTTCTCTAAAGTGCCACTTTCAAACTTCCACATATGCTTGACATTTTAAATCCTAGTGCTGCTCATTACCAGGAAATGTTTTCAATAAAAAGTAAGCAAATTTTTGCAAAGAGACTACTTAATGTTGTCTCAAAGGGCAAGCGAGTATTTGCTGTAACTGCAATATCAGCTGGACCAACACAGACCATCTGCTTCAATCAACTTAGTATCAAGAGCTGATAGCCGATCCTAATTCATCCGTTTTTAATATTGTTAAAGAGTAAAGAAATGGAAAGCAAAGCGACTGCACTGACTGGGGCAGTTAGATGGACATGGTGAAGAAACGTGACTTGTGTTCCTTAGAAGGAAAGGATCTAAGTGTTCATTTCTGCTGGGAGTCTGTGGACTTTTCCTGGCATACAGCTTTCTCTTTTGAAAATAAGTATAGATCTCTTCACTCCCTAAAGTTTGTAGCCTGTGATATCCATCCTTTTTCTACTACATAATGTTTTATCTGACTATTTGGCTGACATTGAAGTAGACATTCTTTATTAACCTATAGAATATATGTTGGGCCTGGTGGCACACGCTTGTAATCCCAGTACTTGGGAGGCTGAGACTGGAGGATCCGAGTTCGTGGCCAGCCTCAGCTACTTAGTGGGGCCCTCTGCAACTTATTGAGACCCTGTTTCAAAATAAAGAATAAAAAATAGGGCTGGGGGTGTGTCCCGGAGGTAGAATGGCCCTGGGTTCAATCCTCCCTGGTACCACCAAAAACAAAACAAACCAAAAAAACCCTATAGAATATATACAATGTTAGAAAAATTTTAATATTAGTAACCTGACAGCATGAAAAAATAACTGTAGGTTACAAAAATGTTCTTCATTATTTCATATTTGGATCTCTACATTAATCTTAATTGTAGGACTTACACCAAAAACTCAATTTACGTAGAATGACTCAAATATAGGCGAAATGCAGGAAAACTGTTGTTCCCAGTATAGAAATAATTTATAGGAAAAGAGAGTTAAACCAGATAATGAGTACTACCCGCCAGTCTGTAAATTATTAGCTAGTGCTCAGAACAAGGAGGAACATAAACAATCACCTGCTGTATCAACAATTATGGCTTCTGGGAGGCCTGCCTACTGGATAGGTAGGAGGCTCTGGTTTCCCCTTTGAGGAAAACAAGCAAGCAAGCCTGTGACTATCAGCCTGTGACTGACCCTCCTCTAAGTTACACAGGTGCTTACCTTCAAGGCGAATGGTGGCAAAAGGGTCCGAGCTAGAGACACAGACTTTATGACAAGGCTTGCTAGAAACTCTACATTTTGTGCTTCTTTCACTTCATCTAAGATTAATCAATTACAAGCACTGCTTACTTTGTATAAATGATGGTTAGATAATGTCAAATACAGAGAAACAAAAGAGTAGTGGAAAAAGATCATGAAGAATACACAAAAAGATATAGAAAAACTTAAAGCTCAACTAAAGAAAGAATAAAGTATAGAATATAAGCATAAATGGCATTAAGATAGAATATAGTTTAAGTATAGGTGTAAGGTCTAGTTAACCACATTATTCATAGCTTTTAATCTTTAGCATAAGTATAGTTATAGTCTACATAGGAAAGATATAAATAAAATAGTTTAATAGTGGATATAGTTAGTCATAATGACATTTATTAGTTAGCATAATATATATAGCCACATAATATAAAAAATAGTTAAGACTTATATAAAAATATATAAAAGGCAGTAGTCAAAAGCCTTTAGGTAAAGTTATGTTTGTCACCTGATAATTGCAGCGTGATATTTCCGAGAACAATGCAAATGATTAAAAGAGCTAAGTTGACATTGTGGGAAGAAATGCAAGTTTGCATGGGACCTGAGTAATTGGTGGGGAACATGTTGTGACCATCTGGACAATGGGTTGTTAATAACTGTGGGTAAATGACTGCACTGTAAAGAGTCCTATGATGTACTAAGTAAAAAATATTTTTCATGATGT
>PVJS01039165.1:0-19035 GCA_004027185.1 Glis glis
CCGGTACCGCAAAAAAAAAAAAAAAAAAGAATAGAAAATAGTCCTGGGGGTGTAGCTTGGAGGTAGAATGCCCCTGGGCTCAGTACCAAAAAAATGTTTTTAGTGTAAAACTATGTTTTAGAGCTGTGTGTTCACTACAGAATGGTATTATTATAATTGTTTTTTTAACTTTTCTCCTCCTTCAGTGATGGGCCCTAGGCTGGCTTCAACTCGACGGCCAAAACTAATATCAGGATGAACATTCATATGTACACTGCCCTGTAGAGTTGTATGTCAGTCTTCTGGGATATATACAGGCCCAAGAGTCAGCTTGCTAGAATATAGGTTATAGGCATGATCCATTTCTTCAAAGACTATCAGATTGTTTTTAAGAGTAGCTTCAGTTGGGAGCATACCAGAGACGCTCCCTAAAGTAGTCAAGGGGAAGTTGAATGGAATCATTTATAGTTTTTCAAACTTACTTATGTCAACATCAACTCTGTTAACCTTATTATGTCATCATTTCTTAGAGTCTTTGATATACAAATAAAAATTTTCTTTGTATTTTGTTCTGTTATCTCTTTACATTTTAGGTAGAGAATATTTGGTCTTTCTATATTTTATTTGGTATCTGGTGATAGTTGTTTTGATCATTAGAGCTGAAAATTTATTGTTAATGGTTAATTGAAACTCCTTTTGGAAGGCCGTGATTATATGGGCCAAGTTAAGAACCTCACTAATGTGTTTCTCTTATTCTTGTGGACTATTTTTCATGACCCTCCCCCATATATCTCTCTGCCTCTGTATTTATTTAAATAAAGATTTGTTTCTTGTTCAGATTTTTAAAAAAAGAGTAGCCGCATCAATTCATATTTCCTTCAACACTGCATGAAAATTTGTGTTCCTATAACAACTCTATCTTATATCAGATTTATGCAATCTGAGGAGTGTAAATGTTTTACTTTTCAGTTCTTTTGTAACTAATAAGGCACTTGTAATTCATTTGAGATTTTCCTTCTGTAAATTATCTTTTCCCTTTCTTTACTAATTTTTTTCTATTTTTTTGTTGGCTTTTGCTTGTTGAATAGAAAGAGCACTCAGTACATTTTAGATATTAATTCCTTAATAGTTTTGGAAATCACAAGTATTTTCTCCTCATCTCTGACCTGGGAAATGTCATCATGGTTATTTTTTGTTGAATAGAAATTGTTCAAACTTATCAATACTTTAACTTAACAGCTTATGCTTTTGAAGTCTTGTTTATGAGATAATTCTCCAACAAAAGGTCATAAATATAATTTTATTATGCTTGGTTCAATAGACCCTTTTATACTTAAGAATTTACCTAATGTATGGATCTAACTTAAATTTTCTTCATCAGCACCTATTAAACAACCCATCCTTTCTCCATAATTTTATATTTACAGGAAAGTTGCGAAAATAGTAGATAGAGGTCTTGCATAGCCCTGTTTCAGTTTCTTCTCTTTTCTTTCTTTCTTTCATTCGTGTGTGTGTGTGTGTGTGTGTGTGTGTGTGAGTGTGTATGTGTTGGTAGTACTAGGGATTGAACCCAGGGACATTAGTACTAGGGATTGAACCCAGGGACATTCTACCTCTGAGCCATACCCCTAGCTCAGCCCTATTTTACTTTTTTTTTTTTAATTTTGAAACAGACTCTCACCAAGTTGCAGAGGGCTTCACTAAGTTGCTGAGGCTGGCCACGAACCTGTGATCCTCCCATCTCAGCCTCCCAAGTACTGAGATTACAGGCGTGAGCCACCACACCCAACTGAAATTGTATGATTTTTAAAACTTACATTGTCTACTTGTGTCAACAACCCGAACAAATAATTCCAGAAACCCAGCTACATTTCAAACAGAAAACTTTGGCTTTGGTCCATACCTGAAGTATGTTAATGCATATATTCAAGCCAGTTCCCAAGTGATACGACAGGTACAGCACACAGATCTGTCAGTAAGGAAAAAAAAATCAGAGCTTTCCTGAAATGATTCTAGAAAGCTCCAAAAACATATAATGGGTCCCCTAGCAGGATAGGAGTAGCTGCGAGGTGCCGCTCCTGGCATTGTAGCTCTATATCTTTCTGTGGTTATTTTTCCTGTGCACCACACTGTTTCAGCACCAAGCCAGTTTTTCTTTTAGACTTGCTACAGGAAAGCATCTGTCTCGCTGACTTCAATTACGCGAAGTTTAGATTTGCACAGCGCCCCAGTCATGATTTACACAGCTTGCACCAGTCCTATGGGGTTTGCACAGTTTACAGGGGTAGCTGCTGCTCTTGGATTGCTATACTAGCTGCAGCTCCTGTCAGACTGGGAGTGACTGTCTCTTCTAAGCCTGGACAGATTCAGGCTCCCAAGTCTCCACGCACCTGTGAACACATCTGTGCACACAGGTGCTAGCAAAGGTGGGGCAGGATTAAAGGTTTCATAGTTGGCCCGTGATCACACTGTGCGGAAGAATTTGCTCTTTTTCTCCTATGCCATGTGATCCAACACGCCAGACCTTCTTTTCCCAGCCTCATCCCTGCTCACCTACCACCATGAGAGCAGCTTAGGATTTTGCCACTTAAAAATATCTTGCTCACAAAAAAGAAAAAGATGAAATAAAAAATATATCTTGCTCGATATATGTGTGGTCTGTTTAAGCAATCTGTATAAATTGAACCATATGAAATTGCCAATTCTTGGCCTACAAAAATGGCAATTTCCTACGGTCCCAACCTAAAAGCTCTATTCAAATGCTGCCTTCCAGTATAGTGAAATATACTGCTAGTCAAAGAAATACTCATCGTCAGGCTATCAACTACTGCAGTCCCACCACATTATCCCAGTCCAATAACCACTCATACATCGTTATTTTCATTTTGTACCTACATCATAACATGAGGACATTTGATTAGTATTTCAGATTCTATAATTTGGAAAGAAAATTTCCCAGCCAACTGTGGCTAATCCACTCATCTGCTCCTCTTTGTTATTATCACTGTCTTTCATATTGCATTAGCAACTTTCTCTGAAAATAGGCAGGAAAAGGCAAGTATAAATCAAAGTCATTTTCCTGAGTGTTTATAGTTCTGGTAACTTTTTATCACGAACCAGGCTGACATGAAGTTTAAAGATGAATGCGGCCCCTATGTCCTCTTTCCTCAGAGAATACTGAATACCAATTGTAGATACAATGGTGAAATAGATATCTACATTATCTCCCATAAAATTTTTCAGAACTTCCAAGGTAATTTCCATCCAGTCAAATACAGTATCATGTGATTACATGAAGCCAGTAATACCAAACCAAGCAACAAAATCTTCTAAAACATACTTCTGAGGAAACTAGATATGCTGTGAATTCTCAAGAGCATTGTGTCACAAAATTAATGCTACACATAAAAAGCATATAAAAAACAGAGGGCACCTTGGGAAATAGGAAAGGTAAGCTATTACCCTACGAGGAAACTCAAAGTTAGATAATCTTTCATGCTTTATGTAGGGCCTAGTCATTTGATACATTTAGTAAACTGCAATGTGATTCCATTATACCCTAAAAAGAACATTTAATTCACAGGGAGTATTCATCTTACCTAGATTACTAGGATCCTAATCCTTTGAGGGGAATTATTACCTTAGTAATTCCAGCACTTTAATTTCATATATCCTTTGTGTATTGCACAAAAACAATAAAATTAAAACATTTTCTACAATTCTAGTTTTGAAATAAACACTAGTATCTCTATATTTCTTATAGATTGATCATCTCCATCTGGTTGATAAATATTTTCTGTTTTTCTTTAAAACTAGAGATACACAGTATTATGAAAAGTTTCCCAAAACTGTATATATATATTTTTTAAAGTTCATAATAGACATGGCAAACCTTGAAATGCTTGATGTTTCACTACCTTTTTTCCTCAAAACTTAACATTTTGAGCCAGGCATGATGGCACACACCTGTAATCCCAGGACTTTGGAGGCTGAGACAGGAGGATCACAGGTTTGAGACCAGCCTCAGTAACATAGTGAGACCCTCAGCATCCTAGCGAGAACCTGTTTTAAAACAAAAAATAAAAAGGGCTGGGAGTGTAGCTCAGAGATAGAATGCCCCTGAATTTAATCCCCAAATTAGTGCAACCACTTTGGAAAACAGTGTGGAGGATCCTCAGAAGAATGGGAATGAACCTACCATATGACCCAGCTATACCACTCCTGTGTATCTACCCAAAAGAATTGAAACTAGACTACCATAGTAATACATACATATCTATATTTATAACTGCACATTCATAATTGCCAAACTATGGAACCAGCTGAGATGTCCATCAACAGATGAATGGATTACAAGATTATGGAATATATACACAATTGAATTCTACTCGGCCATAAAGAACAAAATTATGCCATTTGCAGGAAAATGGATGGAACTAGAGAATATTATACTAAGTGTGATTAGTCAGTCACAAAAAGTGAATGGTCAGATGTTCTCCCTCATCTGCAGAATTGCCCTCCGCAATTTAGTGAGACCCGGTTTCAAAATAAAGTATAAAAATAGGGCCGGGGGTGTAGCTCGGAGGTAGAACGCCCCTGGGTTCAATCCCCGGTACCACAAAAAAAAAAATTAAAAAAAAACTAGAAAGGGCTGGGGGTGTAGTTCAGAGGTAGAATGTCCCTGTGTTTTATCCCCAGTACCACAAGAATAAATAAATAAATAAATAAATAAATAAATAAATAAATCCCTGTTACATGTTATGATTCCAAATCTTCAATATCATTGAAAAACAAAATTACACAAATGGAGAACAAATTAATGATTGCACGGAGCTGTGGTTTGGATGGGGATAGGAAGAAAGTAGGTGAAGTTATAAAAAAGGTACCAAAATTAACAATGCCAATCTCAATACCATGTACAGGGGAGAGGAGGGAGTAGGGAGGAGCCGAGGGGACGCATAGAAAGTGCTGTGTGCATGGATATCTCGATCGCTCTGAACTTCTTTCTGATGTATGATTATAATGCAACAATAAATTTTAAAGTTGTGGAATAAATTGTGGAAATTTTGAAGTTTCCTTGTAGATATGGGAATGTTCTACATTTTGACGGTTTCAATGTCACTCTCGCTGTTGTGAGATCAACACTACAGCTTTGCAAGATACGATCACTGGGGAACTGGATAAAGGATACCCCTATCTCTCTGCATTGTTTGTTACAACTGCAAGCGAATTGACAATTATCTCAAAATGAAAAGGTTAATTAAAATAAAAAATCAATATTAAATTGATTTTCCAGAGTCAGTTCTGCCAGTATTTTCTTTCTAACTTCTGGTGTTGTATGTGCATGGGAACTCCCCTCCTCTCTTGAGAATGACAAAAATCCCTCCTGTATCTAATGCTTTGATGGTTTTATTTGTAACATATGGAACTTTTCTCCATCTGGAAGTTTTAAAATCTAGCAAGCCATAGTATTCCTCATTCTGGACCATTCCACAAGTCTCTTCATGAAATACTATATGCACATAGGCTCTTTCCACACTGTGTGCCTTATCTACATTCTCTAAGAGGTAGAGGTGATATTATGATCTCTGCAATCCTTAGTAAATGCCACTAACTATGCTTTTGATAACCATGATGGAATTTTATAAATTCTCAAATTTCTTCTTCTTCTTTTTCTCCTCCTCCTCCTCCTCCTCCTCCTCCTCCTCCTCCTCCTTCTCCTTCTTCTTTTTCTTCTTTTTGACTAGAGGCTGAACCCAGGAGTGTTCTACCTCCAAGCTACACCCCCAGCCCTTTTTTATTTTTAATTTTGATGCAGGGTCTCCCTAAATTGCTAAGCTGGCTTTGAACCTGAAATCCTCCTGTCTCTGCCTCCCAAGTACTGGGATTACAGGTATGTGTCACCACACACAGCTCAAAGGAAATTTCTAATTAAATACTTTATGTTTCTGGTGTAATCGAAGTGTTAGCGGGACATAACAGCTTAATAAGGAAGTTAGTTGCTGTTACTAACAGAAGGCCAGTAAGTGTAAGTTGCAAGTTAAATGTCTATTCACCATTATCCTGGATAAAGTCCCAAGCACTGACGCTGTCACACGCAGCTCCAACTAGCACTATTAATGCGGACAAAACAGCCGCAGCACTTTTAATCCAGCCAAGGCATGCTGGGATCCATTCCCTCCCTGCCAGTTTAGAAAGTTCAGGGGCTAGCCGGGCGTGGTGGCGCACGCTTGTAATCCCAGTACTTTGGGAGGCGGAGACCAGAGGATCCAGGTTCGCGGCCAGCCTCAGCTCTCTCGCTCTCTCTCCCTGTCTCTCTCTCTCTCTCTCTCTCTCTCTCTCTCTCTCTCTCTGTCTCTCTCCTTAGTGAGGCCCTCCACAACTTTGTGAGACCCGGTTAAAATAAAGTATAAAAAATAGGGCCGGGGGTGTAGCGCGGAGGTAGAACGCCCCTGCGTTCAATCCCCGGTACCGCAAAAAAAAAAAAAAAAGTTCAGGGGCTGCAGAACATGGCTCTGAAACAGAAGAAGGAAAACTTTGGGGTGACGGGAAGAAGGTTTATGAGTAAAGGTGAGAAGAAATGCTTGTCAGGAGAGGAGAGTGACTGAGTGTTGTCCTTCTTCCCAAACTCCCTAATCAAACATCCTACTATACTGAGACATGCAAAGAAAAGCTCCCTTTCCCTACCACGTTCCCACATCTCCCAAGCTCTGGCTGTCTGATCTCAAGTAGGAACGTGGACACAGTGAAGAGCAGCCTGAACCCCAGAAACCTAGCAGAAAGAGCCACACAGGAAACAGACGCAGAGCTATGAAGCAACCCAAGGGCTTGACCTGCCTAAGGCCACAGGGCTTCGTGACATTTGGAACACAGTTCCTCTGACATTCTACAGCCTACAATTTAGAAGTGCAGCCTGGAGAAATCAAAGAAAGTATAATAACCCCAGGCTGCTGGTCAGAAGCAAAGACATGTGATTGTCATGAGCAAACCAGTGACCGCAGGTTTGGAATCCTGTAGAATGATTACTTAAACATCCTTAAACATGGACAATAAAAATCTAACCTCTATCTTAATTATTTAGCTTCCCTGGGAAAACAAGAAAAGATCATCACATCAAGTATACATGATCCAAAAGAACTGTTAAAAAAAAATGAAGCAAGAGAACACTCTCAAAATGTTTAATTACCAGGATTAATTACAATAATAGAGTTAATGAATGCAACACCCAGGGCTCTGTGCTCTGAGCCTATTCCGAATTGAAATGCAATCTCATAGGTAGAATGTCTTTATCAATTTTATTCCACCACCCCAGGTTTAAAATAAATAGGTATATAATTTAGTCAAAGAAATAAATGTAAATGAGAGAATTTCTAAATGGAAAGAAAGCTAACTTTCTCCTCCAGCTTATCATCAAACTAACTACAAATCTGCATGTCTAAAGCAATCCAAACGTGTGGGTTTTTTTCCCCCCAGTAAACCAGACACTGAGAATTTTACATTGATGACTTGCAGATTTAAAACCAAGAGACTGGCCTGGCGTGGTGGCGCACGCTTGTAATCCCAGTACTTGGGAGGCTGAGACCGGAGGATCCAGGTTCACGGCCAGCCTCACCTACTTAGTGAGGTCCTCCACAACTTAGTGAGACCCAATTTCAAAATAAAGTATAAAAAATAGGGCCTGGGGTGTCGCTCGGAGGTAGAATCCCCTGGGTTCAATCCCTAGTACCGCAAAATAAATAAATAAATAAATAAATAAATAAATAAATAAATATAAAAATAAATAAAACCAAGAGACTTACCTCGGAAGAGGGAAGAGGGCTGTTCCCGTAGAGTTTGGTTGAAATGACACCAGCGCCTTTGATTCACATGATGCCTTCAATGCTGGGCTGCAGTTCAATGTGCCTTCATGGGGAGCTGCTTCATGTGCTCATTAATCCAGGTATTTTTGGAATTTAAACCACTCCTCACAAGCCAGGTGTGGTGATGCATGCCTGTAATCCCAATAGATTTCAGGTTTGAGACCAGCCTCAGCAACTTAGCAAGACTCTCAGCAACCTATTGAGACCATGTTTCAAACCAAAAACAAATAAAAGGGACCTGGGGGTGTAGATCAGAGGTAGAATGGCCCTGAGTTCAACCCTCAGTGAAAAAAGAAAACACTCCTCATGATTGCAATCCAATTTGTGCTACGTAGTAGAAGCTATTTGTAGTCAATATGACGAGATAAGCAGGGAACAGAAATATTTTTAATTCATTTTATACTAAGAATTTTTGCGGTTGGTTTTCCTTACAATGAGATTATACCTAACATTGACATGCTAGTTACAAAAAGAATGCAAAAACAAATCCTTTATCTTTGAGCAATTTCTAAAAATTTACCTCTAACATACAGAATCCGCATTCACTGCTTTTCTATATATTTAGATTCTCTTAGTAATAACAATAGTACTAGCCACCACTGTGAGTGAGTGATACACCAAATATTTACCAGCACATACCCAGAAGTCACGTAATCTTCATGACAGTCCTCTTACGTAGGTACTACTATTGTCCACATTTTTTTTTTTTTTTTTTTTTTGCGGTACCAGGGATTGAACGCAGGGGCATTCTACCTCCGCGCTACACCCCCGGTCCTATTTTTTTTTTATACTTTATTTTGAAACCGGGTCTCACGAAGTTGCAGAGGACCTCACTAGGTAGAGAGAGAGAGACAGACAGGGAGAGAGAGAGAGAGAGAGAGAGAGAGGAGAGAGAGAGCGAGCTGAGGCTGGCTGCGAACCCGGATCCTCCGGTCTCCGCCTCCCAAAGTACTGGGATTATAAGTGTGCGCCACCATGCCCGGCTATTGTCTACATTTTAATTATAAGAAAACTGAGCCTTAGAGAAATCAAATGGCTCTCCAGTATCACAGTTAAGAAGTGAAAGAGGCAGGATTTGATCCTGATCCATCTGCCCCAAAGCCTGTGCTTGAGCCACTAAGTTAGATTGCTGTCCCAAATGTTCTCTCTCCAGATTTGTATAATGCAGGACTGAGAGGCTACCTCTCAGCTCCAGGGAATAGGGTTGACTGCACATCTCCTGAGACACATCGTACAGGTGAGTTTTCCCTGGACTATGTGAAAATAAGACCCTTTGTTAACCAAAGACTCCCTACAAACACCTCACCTACTATAAAGACAATGCTTCACCCACACAGTAAGCAGTACTAGCAAACCACCTGAAAGTACTTACTTTGTGCCAAGCATTCTTCTAAACATTTTATATTATTAATTCATATAACACATAATAATTGGTACTATTGTTATCCTAATTTACAGCAGAGGAAACTGAGGCACAGAGAGATTTTTTAAAACATTCCTGAGATCGCATAGCTAGTAAGCAACGGATGTTCATGCCAGGCAGTGATACTCCAGAAGCCAAGCCCTAAACTACACAGCAGTGTCCCCTAACATTTCTGAGCATGACCTCTGTGCTAGATTCTGTACTGGGCTCCAAGGAAGTGACTGTGAACCAAGCAGATGCAGCCTCTGTCCTCCTGGAGCTAATAGTCTGGTGTGGGAAGCAGAAATTGATCACAGTTATACGCAATCATGCATCCATAACAATGTCTCGGTTGGCAACGGGTCACATAATGACTGTGGTCTCATAAGATTTTAATGGAACTGGAACATTTCTATTGCCTCCTAATGTTGTAGCCACCATAACTTCACAGTATAACACAATATTTGTGTATTTGTGGTGACACTGGTATCAAGAAACTACTGTGCAACCAGTGGTATAAAAATATAGCACATACAATTGTGCATAATATATAACACTTGAAAATGATAATAAACAACCATGTTACTAGTTTGTGTACTTACTATACTATACATTTTATCATTATTTTGGAGTGTATTTCTTCTACTTAAAAAAAAAGTTCACTGTAATGTTCTGAGCTCAGCATGGTGGCACACACCTATAATCCCAGTACTTGGGAGGCTGAGACAGGAGGGTTGTAGGTTCACAGCCAGCCTCAGCAACTTAGCAAAGTCCTCCACAACTTATTGAGACCCTGTTTCAAAATTAAAAAAAAATAAAACAGGACGAGGATGTAGCTCAAAGGTAGAATGCCCCGGGTTCTATCCCCAGCACCACAAAAAGAAAGAAGAAGGAAGGAAGGAAGGAAGGAAGGAAGGAAGGAAGGAAGGAAGGAAGGAAGGGTGTGCTATGCTACACACATTTCACGTTCACCATCATCTCGTAATTGAATTATTTTCTCTTGTGCTTGATTTAATCTCATATTTTATTCATTCTGGCTCTAGGAGCAATAGGTATATTGCTCCTATATATTGCTCACATATGTGTGTGTGTGTGTGTGTGTGTGTGTGTGTGTGTGTGTGTGTATTATATATAATGAGATATGGGCAGTTATATTTTTATATATGTTATATATAATAGCCTATATATACACATAACCTAAGTGTGTGTAGCCTGCACCATGTAGGTTTGTATAAACACACTCTGTGGTGTTTGCACAATGATAAAAATCACCTAATGATACATTTTTTTGGTGGGACTGGGGATTGAACCCAGGGTCATTCTACCCCAGCCCTATTTTTTTAATCTTTATTTTGAAACAGGGTCTCACTAAGTTGCAGAGGGCCTCACTAAGTAGCTGAGGCTGGCTACAAACCTGTGATCCTCCTGTCTCAGCCTCCCAAGTACTGGGATTACAAGCGTGTACCACTACACCTGGCCTAATGATACATTTTTCAGAATAAATATATCCCCGTCATTAAGCAGCACATGACTATATATGACAAACTGTGATCAAATATGAAGGAAAAGAAGAGGAAGCTGAGAGGTTAACAGGGACCTGCCCTAGCTGCATGGGCAGAGCACCCTCGTGGGAGCCACATGTACGCTGAGATTCCCAGTGCAGGGGGAGCCAGCCACGGGGAGGCTCTGAGCCAGGGAGGGGGTGTGAGGGGAGTAGGGGAGGGTTGGAGGACATCCTGATAGCCCCAACTCATTTCTTTATTGCAGTATTTTAAAGTTGTAAGGGGAGAGTAAAGTATGGCTTATTCTTTCTGTTTGATCTGCCCCTAGGCTGACAACAAAATAAGAGGTCCCAAGTACTCCCACAGGACTTGCAAAGAGGGTACCCAGAAACCCGTTCGTCAATGCCTCGCCTACCACCAACCGCGAGGGTACAGCAGGGTTGAGAGGCAAAGATTAAGGGCAAGGACCTCTGTGGTGATGGTGTGATTATGCTCTGTACCCCGCCCCCCCCATCTCCCCGCAAGAGAGAGCGGGCGCCTTGTTTAACCCTTACACTTTGAGACCTAGTGAGGGGCTCAGGGGTCTGCTCCATGGACTAGTGTCTGACTCAGCTGTGCCATGTGAAGGAGCAGCATTCAGAGAAAGTGGGCAGCACTGGAGTGAGTGCCCTTCCACACAGACAAGGACGTAAGAGAGGCTCCCATCAACCACGGGCCTCCTGGGTCTTGTGGGAGCCAGGCTGGAGCCACCTTCTAAGGCGCCTTGCTCAAGAGGTTTACCCAAAACAGTCTTGTGGGGTGGAAGGCCAGATGCCCAGGGACTGAGAGTCATGTCTTTGAGCAGCCAGTCATTGCCCACATCACAGGAATGGTCACTGGAGGTTCCCAAGGGGATGTCTCCTAAAAACCCACAAAATGCTTCACAAAGGAAAACCTAGACTTACATTTGCCAAGCCTCGTGAACACTGAGGACAGATGAAGACATTCCAGTCTCCAAGTACTGAACAATTCTTTACTTCCTTCTTGCCTGTTCTGAAGGGGCCAGAAGCCAGGGCTGAGCTGGGGTTGGAGGAGTAGAACCAGGTGAGTGTGTGGGACTGACAGCATCTCCTTCTCCCTGGTTACAGGATGCAAAAGCAAAGAGAGGGAAACACTTTTATTTCTGACTGAAGGTCCCAACTTTACTGTGCAGGTGGACTGGGTGACTTAGAGCCCTGAAATAGTACTGCCCTGGGCACGAGGTGCCCAGAGGCCTCTCCGTTATCTCACTATAACTGGAACAGCTAGAAGGCCTGGTCATGAATATATCTAGGAGCCAGCGAGGTGGTGCACACCTATAATCCCAGTGCTTGGGAGGCTGAGTCAGGAGGATTGCACGTTCAAGGCCAGCCTCAGCAACTTAGTGAGACCCTCAGCAATTTAGGGAGACCCTGTTTCAAAATAAAAAATTAAAAGTGCTGGGGTGGAGCCCAAAGGTAGAATGCCACTGGATTCAATTCCCAGTATCAAAAGAAAAGATGGTATGTTGGAGCAGAGGAGAACAAATGTAGACCTTACTAAATAAGTTGGAAGATTCCTGGGTGAATTAGGAAGAAAATTGGTTTTAATCATTCAACAATATTTATTGAGTGCCTACAGCACACCATGTATAATTCTAATAGTTGGAATACATTAGTAAACAGATAAAATATCTTTTCTCATACCACTTACATTCTATGGGGGCGGAGAGATGAAAGACAGTGAAACAAGTGTGATAAATAGGTAAATTGTATATTATGGTAAAAAGTGATTAGTGCTATGAAAAATTAACCAGGCTAAGGTCCTTCAGAATACCGAGAGAATTTAAATCAGATGCTTATTGTGGGCCTTATTGAGATGGTGATATTTGAGAAAGGAGATTGTTTTAAAGCATAATTCAAATCTTGTCACTTACCTGTGCAAAACTCTGAAATGGTTCCTGAACTCTTACTGCTGGGTCCAGAAACCATTAAAGGGATGGGTCAGCTGGGCATGGTGGTACAGGCCTGCAATTCCAGTACTTGAGAGGCTGAGACAGAAGGATGGCAGGTTCAAGACCAGCCTCAGCAACTTAGCAAGACTCTCAGCAACCTAGCAAGATTTTGTTTCAAAACAAAAAATAAGCCGGGCATGGTGGCGCACACCTGTCATCCCAGTACTTGGGAGGCTGAGATAGGAGAATCACAGGTTCAAGGCCAGCCTCCGCAACTTAGCAAGACCCTGTTACAAACTAAAAAAAATAAAATAAAATGGGGCTGGGGTCTAACTCACAGGGAGAATGCCCCTGGGTTCAATCCCCAGTAACACAAAAAGGGGGTGGGGATAGAAGCAGAGAGAACTTTCTGGAGGTCATTGCGATGATCACAATGAGAGACTGGTGGCAGCTGGTGGTTGTGAGGGAGGCAAGAGGTGTACAGACGCTGGAGCTATTTGGAAAGGACTTTCCTGACAGGTAGATAAGGGATATGAAGAGACAGGGAGAGAGAGAGATAGAGAGAGAGAGAGAGAGAGAGAGAGAGAGAGAGAGAGAGATTAGGTTGACTCCATGTTTTTTGCCTAAACGGCTGGAATTACCAAAAACTGATATGTGTAAGACAGTTGGTAGAACATATTTGGGGATGAAGAAGAGTTTGGGACATTGTTAACTCCAAGAGGCCCATTAGACCACCAAGTGGAGAAGATGTGGAAACTATCAAATAATGGATCTGGAGTCCAAAAGAGGTCTGGGCTAGAATTATCAATTTGGAAGTAGAGACCAAGAATTGTGTATGAGAGGAAAGGCAACCCACCCAACAAGCAGGAGCGACTCATAAGGAGTCCAGAACCCAAAAGGAAAAGAAAAAAAACTAAATTTGTTTAAAAGCAGAACAGAGATTTCTACAAGATTTCATTCTTCAAGGACATCCTGCATACACATTCTTTGGTAAGTTGTCCATCAACAGATGACTGGATAAAGAAAATATGGCATATACACACAATGGAATTCTACTCAGGCGTAAAGAAAACCAAAATTATGTCATTTGTAGGAAAATGGATGGAACTGGAGAATATTATGCTAAGTGAGATTACTCAGTCTCAGAAAGTCAAGGGTTGTATGTTTTCTCTCATATGCGGAAGTAGAGAGAAAGTAAGAAACATAAGGACCTTAATGCAGAGAGAGACTTGTAGAACAGTTGAAGGAGGAGGGGAGGGAAAGGGGGAAGGCGGAGGACTGAAGAAGGAAACAGTTCACATAATATTGCAGCAAATATGTGAAGGTATTGCTACCAATCCCCATAACTCATGTGGGGAGTGAAGAGGGGGCAGCGGGGTGGGATGTAGAGGAGAATACACCAAGAGCTGTGTGCATGTGTTTTTATCACATTGAACCTCACTACGATGTATAGTTGTAATGTACTAATAAAATAAAATTTTTTTTGCAGTACTGGGGATTGAACCCAGGGGTATTCTACCTCTGAGCTATACCCTCCCAGCCCTATTTTTTATCCTTTATTTTGTTTGTTTGTTTGTTTGTTTGTTTGTTTTTGTTTGTTTGTTTGTTTGTTTGCAGTACCGGGGATTGAACCCAGGGGCGTTCTACCTCCGCGCTACACCCCCGGCCCTATTTTTTATACTTTATTTTGAAACCGGGTCTCATGAAGTTGCGGAGGGCCTCACTAGGTAGAGAGAGAGAGAGAGACAGAGAGAGAGAGAGAGACAGGGAGAGAGAGAGAGAGAGCTGAGGCTGGCCGCGAACCCGGATCCTCCGGTCTCCGCCTCCCAAAGTACTGGGATTACAAGCGTGCGCCACCACGCCCGGCTTTATCCTTTATTTTGAAACAGGGTCTCACTAAGTTGCAGAGGGGCCTCACTAAGTAGCTGAGGCTGGCCGCGAACCTGGATCCTCCTGTCTCAGCCTCCCAAGTACTGGGATTACAAGCGTGCGCCACCATGCCCAGCTATAAAATAATTTTTTAAGAAAAGAAGTTTTGAGCCGGGCTTGGTGGTGCATGTTTGTAATCCCAGCAGTCAGGAGGCTGGGACAAAGAGGATTAAAGGTTCGCGGCCAGCCTCAGTTACTTAGTGAGGCCCTCTGCAACTTAGTGAGACCCTGTTTCAAAATAAAGAATAAAAAATAGGGCTGGGGGTTTATCTCAGAGGTAGAATGCCCCTGGGTTCCATCTCCAGTACCACAAAAAAAGAAGTTTTGTGTACTAGTTATACTCCTAAAGATACTCTAGATATTTTTGTTTGAATTTTTATTTTTTTATTTCTTTTTGTGTGTGACGGGGGGTACTGACTGGGGAATGAACCCAGGGGCATTCTACCTCTGAGCTATACCCCCAGCCCTATTTTTTATTCTTTATTTTGAAACGGGGTCTCACTAAGTTGCGGAGGGCCTCACTAAGTTGCTGAGGCTGGCCGCAAACCTGCAATCCAGCCTCCCAAGTACTGGGATTACAAGTGTGCGCCACCATGCCCAGTTTTATTTTTTGGATTTCTTAAAAAGAGAAATTCCCATGTATCTTCCATACTGGAGGGAAGAGACTGCCAAGGGCAAAGTGTGGCTAGAAAATGGGGTACAACCACTGAGCCCTCAACACAGAAGATGTTGTGTTACACCTCTCCCTCTTGTCTTTGCTCTTAATTGACATCATCTGTCAATCACATAGCCAGATTGCTGGTCTTAGAAAGATGAGCACCACACTAACCTACCTTCCTAAGAAGTACCCAGGGCACTCAGCCTACATTTCCAAGACAGCCTCTTACTCAAACCACCTTGAGCTTCATCAGAGCCCAATCGATTCTGGTAACAGAGCAGACACAGCATCTTCCTGGTGGAACCAAATAAATAAACATTGAAATCACCGTTTTCAATAAAGATTGATTTAGTGACTAGACATCCTTAGAAATTAGGAGTAGGTCTTTCTCTAGGAACTTATATAAAATTTAGAGCGCCACATTTCTCTTCATTTTTTCCCATAGGGAAATATGTTAATTTCTTTAAGCTAACCAGTCAGTTAAGAATATTTCTGTCAGCTAGGCATAGTGGTGCAACAGCTGTAATCCCAGTACTTGGGAGGCTGAGACAGGAGGATTACAGGTTCACAGCCAGTCTCAGCAACTTCGCAAGGCCCTCTGCAACTTAGTGAGACTCTGTTTCAAAATAAAAAGTAAAATAGGGCTTGGAGTATAGCTCAGAGGCAGAATGCCCCTGGATTCAATCCCCAGTATCACCAAAAAAAAGGAATATTTCTGTTATTTCTCTGTCTATAAACTATTACTTAGTTATCCATGATTGAAGAACTCAGAGCTACATTCCAACCACTGTTTCTCAGTGAGTCTCTAACCACAATAAAAGGGAAATTTAGTCTCCCTCTCTGTGGCCCAGACAAAAGATTGCAACTAGCAGTCAGAAGAGCAAATTAAATGTCACTCTGACCCAAAGGTTTAAAAAGATGTAAAAAATTCATTATGAAAAATGAGAGGGCAAGACAAACGGTGGTAGTCATGTCTGGGGCTGGTTACATTTCCAAGAAGGATATGACTAGCATACAGCAAATACAGAAGGTCTGCCCAGCTGTACTCTAGCCTGGAGGTAGAGTCACACTCAGCATCTCAGTCCTCAACCGTCCTGTGGCTCTGACAGTAAGCAGCATCCAGGAAATGATGGGACAGACGCTGAAAATACCTAGAAGTAGAACAAAGCTGGGCGTGGTGGTGCACACTTGTAATCCCAGTACTTGGGAGGCTGAGACTGGAGGATCACAGTTTCACGGCCAGCCTCAGCTACTTAGTGAGGCCCTCTGCAACTTAGTGAGACCCTGTTTCAAAATAAAGAATAAAAAAAAAATAGGGCTGGGGTGGAGCTCGGAGGTAGAATGCCCCTGGGTTCAATCCCCAGTACCGCAAAAAAAAAAAAAGTGAGGACAAATATAGCCCAGCCAGGAAAAAAATAATGCAATACACTAAAACTCAGAGGATTTAGCTTGGATTTAGAAGGCAGCGGAGGAACTGCTTCCAAATTAGCCTAGGAGGGTTTTTTACTTTGCCTTGCTCAAGTCTTATCTGATGATCCTAATGACTCTAAGTATTCCTAAATTATCCCCCAGACTTGGTTAGATTTTGTATTGGGACAGCAGTTTAGACAGCCAATGCTGACTTGCTCGGCAGATAATCAACCCACCTCTCCGTTGCCAGCACTCTGGGCCTCTTGTCAGTACAGTGAGTGTTGAAATTCCTACTCTCACCATCAACATATTAACAAGATTATAATGTCTCTTCAGAATTATGGAAGTACAGTTTCAGGGTTAACTCCACTGACTTCTCTTTCGTTTTCACTTTTTTAAGGTTATGTGGTATTTCTCTGTGAATATTCATCTCACTGTGATACCTCATTGTCCCTATCTGGTAGAACTTTCTATGAGGATGGACATGTTGTAGAGCAGTGTTGTCCAACACACTACTAGTAGCCACACATGGATATTGAGCAGTTGACTTAAAGCTAATGTGTCTAAAGGAACAGAATTTTTCATTGAATTAATTTGAATTTAAGATTGATATTAAAGAGCCACAAAGTGTGCATTGAACCACACTGCTCTAGAATAACAAAGAAGACATTTTCCTAGACCTGGTATCTGCAGTGTAACAGAGAAGGTGTTACTGGCCTATAGCAATAACTGCCTTCTTGTGCATCTGCAAAACCCAATGGCTCTCTCCAGGCCAAGCAGAAGGAGCTTATCTTTTACTGTATGGCCCGTGGTAGGCTGCAGCAGGCCCGGCTGAGGGACTGTTGGTGAAGGAGGAACATTAGTTTCCTAGGGCTGCCTTGGCAGAGTTTGAAAACTTGGGAAGCTTGCAACAATATAAATCTATTGCTCCAGTTTGGGAAAGCTTGGAGTTTAAAATTGAACTGTTACAGGGCGTGGCGGCACACACCTATAATCCCAGTACTTGGGAGACTGAGACAGGAGGATTGCAGGTTGGCGGCCAGCCTCAGCAACTTAGAGAGACCCTGTTTCAAAATAAAAAATAAGACTCGGGTCTCCGTGGCCGCGGCGGGAGGGCCTGCACGAGCTGATCTAGAAAACTCGCTCTCCTTCTTACATGTGCAAACTGCACAGTTAACCGGTATTTTCTACCGTTCTCACATCATCAGGGGGAAATGTATCATTTGAAAAAGCCAAGCTAAAGATTTAAAATAAAAGCAGTAGCCCTGGTTAAAAATCGTGACAACGTCAGAGAGAGGAAGATGTGGAATAGCGAGAAGAGGTGCCTCGCCTGCGCGGATCTCTACAGGTGGGAAGACTGCTTCCTGACAAGAAAACAAGGGCAGCTTAAACTCATCAAACAACGGGAGACAAAGTGCAGCGGAATGCGAGGCACTGGAAAGAGGAGAGGGCGGTAGGGAGCTCAAAGCATCTCACCTGGTAAGCAGAGGGTAGAGACAAAGGCGCCATCTTGGCTGAGCCACGCCAGCACCGCGGCCCCCGGAATCCTCCAGCAAAGAAACAGCTGATTCTTGTGAAACCAGCGATTCTAGTCCACCATCGAAAGCAGTCGACATCGGACTATGATGAAATCCACGTCGAACCAGATCCACAGAGCACGGGCGAGTGAGATGAAGGGAGGAAGCGTGCTGCCGACACTCTGAAACTCGGAACTCATCTGGGGGGAAGACTGCTTCTGAACAAGAAAAGCAGGGTGGGGAGGAGGCTGCGGGGCTGGGGCGGTAGCTGCGTCCCGGCTCGGAGCCCGCGAAGAGGACGAGGAGGAAGGCGCTGCTGTGGCCACGGCTACAGAGCTCCCAGCACTGGCCGCCGCTGAGCCCGGCACGGAGACAGCTCACCACTCCCCAGCACCCTCTCCTGCCCGCACCCTGGCACCCAGAGGCCTTTCAACCATTTTTAAAAATATATTTGGGTGGGGCCCACGTGACCACCAGGCCCGCAGCCTGAGAGCTGTGCGCAGATGCAGTGGGGCCCAGCGAGCGATCGGCCCTGTGCCGGGGCACCCCTGGCTCCAGCAGATGGCGATTGCAGCCAGCCGGTGCTCTTGTGGGTGTCCCAGCTCCAGGAAGCAGATGAAGGAGATGTTGGCCAAGGACATGGAGGAGTCTCAGGGCAGCAAGGCTGCCGAGGTCCTCTCAGCCACGGAGCTCAGGGTCCAGTTGGCACAGAAGGAGCAGGAGCTGCCGGGCGTGGTGGCGCACACTTGTAATCCCAGTACTTTGGGAGGCGGAGACCGGAGGATCCGGGTTCGCAGCCAGCCTCAGCTCTCTCTCTCTCTCTCTCTC
>PVJS01039166.1:0-19034 GCA_004027185.1 Glis glis
TAGTATAGTTTGAAATCAGGTATTGTGATGCCTCCTGCATGGTTCTTGTTGCTGAGAACATCTTTGGCTATTCTGGGTTTTTTGTTGTTCCAAATGAATTTAAGGACAGATTTTTCTGTCAGTGAAGAATGACTTTGGTAATTTAATGGGTATTGCATTGAATCTGTAGAGCACTTTTGGAAGAATGGCCATTTTGATGACATTTATTCTGCCTACCCAAGAGCATGGGAGATCTTTCCATCTTCTAAGATCTTCTTCAATTTCTCTTTTCAATGTTTTATAGTTTTCCTTGTAGAGGTCTTTTACCTCCTTGGTTAGGTTTATTCCCAAGTATTTTATAGTTTTGATTATTAAGTATTTTATTTGTTATGATTATGTTTATAATCATGAGTGGAAATGTCTTCTGGATTTCTTTTTCAGTGGATTTATGGTTGGCATACAGAAAAGTTTCTGATTTTTTAAGATTGATTTTGTATCCAGACACTTTGCTGAATTTGTTGATCAGTTCTATGAGCCTTTTAGTTGAGTTTGTTGGATCTTCTCAGTATAAAATCATGTCATCTGCAAATAGAGATAGTTTCAGTTCCTCTTTTCCTATTTGTACTCCTTTTATTTCCTTCTCTTGCCTTATTGGTCTGGCTAGAGTCTTGAGTACTATATTGAAAAGGAGTGGTGACAGCGGACATCCTTGTCTTGTTCCTGTTTTTAAAGGGAACTCTCGAAATTTTTCCCCATTCAGTGTGATGTTGGCTGTGGGCCTATTGTGTATTGCCTTTATGATGTTTAGGCATGTTCCTTCTATTCCAATTCTCTGCAGTGTTCTTATCATGAATGGGTGTTGGATTTTGTCAAATGCATTTTCAGCATCTATTGAAATGATCATATGATTTTTGTCTTTAGTTCTGTTTATGCGGTGGAATACATGGATTGGTTTTCGTATGTTGAATCAGCCTTGCATCCCTGGGATGAACCCGACTTGGTCATGATGTATGATTTTCGTGATGTGGTTTTGAATGCGTGTTACTAGTATTTTGTTTAGAAGTTTTGTGTCTAAGTTCATCAATGATGTAGATCTCTAGGTTTCTTTTCTTGAGCTGTCTTTGTTTGGTTTTGGTATTAGTGTGATGTTGGCTTCATAGAATGTGTTTGGGAGAGCCCTGTTCCTTTCTATTTCACAGAATAGATTGAGGAGTATTGGGATTAGTTCTTCTGTAAAGGTTTTATAAAATTCACCTGGGAAGCCATCTGGACCTGGGCTTTTCTTTGATGGTATGCTCTTTATTGCTGCTTCAATCTCTTTAATTGCTATTGGTTGATTTAAATTTTCTATATCTTCTTGATTAAACTTAGGAAGGTTGTTCGTGTCTAGAAATTTGCCAATTTCTTCTAGTTTTTCCATTTTGTTTGAGTAGTTTTTCAAAGTAGTTTCTGATTATCCTCTGGATTTCAGTGCTGTCGGTGGTAATACCACATTTTTCACCTCTTATTTTAGTAATTTGGGCTGATTCTCTATTTCTTTTGGTTAGGTTGGCTAGTAGTTTATCTATCTTGATTATTTTTTCAAGGAACCAGCTTTTGGTTTTGTTGATTTTTTCTATTTTTTTTGTTCTCTATTTCATTGATTTCTGCTCTGATTTTAATAATTTTCTGTCTTCTACTAGCTTTGGGGTTAGACTGTTCCTGTTTTTCAAGGGCTTTGAGGTGTGTCATTAGGTTATTTATTTGGTGATTTTCTGTTCTTCTTATGTGGGCATTCAGTGCTATGAATTTTCCTCTTTATACTGGCTTCAGGGTGTCCCAGAGATTTTGATATGCTGTATCTCTTTTTTCATTTGTTTCTAGGAATTTCTTGATTTCTCCCCTTATTTCTTCTTTTACCCATTCCTCATTTAGCAGTGTGGTATTCAGTCTCCATGTGTTTATGAGGTTTCTCTGGGTCTTCTTATAGTTGATTTCTAGTTTCATTCCATTATGGTTTGAAAAGATGCAGGGGATTATGTCACGTTTTTTAACTTGCTGGTACTCACTTTGTGGCCTAGGATATGGTCTATTTTAGGGAATGTTCCATGAGCAGCTGAAAAATGTGAATTAAGCTGTATTTGGGTGGAATATTCTGTATGTGTCTACTAGGTCCATTTGGTTTATGGTGTTCCTTAGGTCTGAGGCATCTTTACTGATCTTTTGTCTTGAAGATAGATCTAGTGGTGTGAGAGGTGTGTTGAAATCTCCCAATATTATTGTATTGAGATCTATTTGTGATTTAATGTTACGAAGAGTTTCTTTTATGAAAGTGGTTGCACCTATGTTTGGAGCATAAATGTTGGGTATTGTTATGACCTTCTTTATGTTCTGATAAGTTTAGGTTTGAAGTCTAATTTGTCTGATATCATAATTGCTACTCCTGCTTGTTTTCAAGTTCCATTAGCACAGATTACCTTACTCCATCCCTTCACCTTTAGTTTGTGCATATCTTTACTCGTAAGGTATGTTTCTTGCAGGCAGTATATAGATGGCTTGTGATTTTTAAATCCATTTTGCCACCTTATATCTTTTGATTGGGGAGTTGAGGCCATTTATATTCAGCGTTATTATTGAGAGACAGGTTTTCATTCCTAACATTTTGAGTTTTAATTTCTGTTTAAGGTAGTGTTTGTTCTTTGCCTAGTTGTTTATTAGATGGAAGTCACTTTCTCTGGTTCTGGTGTTTCCTTATTACTTCTTTGTAATTAATCTCTTTGAGCATTTTCTCTAGTGCTGGTTTGGAAGACATAAAATCTATCAGCTTCTGTTTGTCATGGAAAGTTTTTATTTCTCCATCAAATTTGATAGATATCTTTGCTGGGTAGACAAATCTTGGCTGGAGGTTGTTTTCTTTCAGAGTTTGGAATATGTCGCTCTAGTCCTTCCTTGCTTTCATGACTTGGCTTGGAAGTTAGGGAGTGATTCTTATTGGTTTGCCTCTGAATGTTACTTGCTGATTTACTCTTGCTGCCTTTAAGATTCTCTCCTTGGCCTTTACAATAGTCAGTTTGATTATTATGTGGTGTGTTGAACCTCTTCTCTGATCCTGTCTACTGGGGGCTATCTATGTTTGGAAAATTTTCTGATATTACTTCTCTGAATAGATTATTGATTCCTTTAGTTTCAGTTTCTAATCCCTCTTCTATGCCTATTATTCTTAGGTTTGCTCTTTTAAGACTGGCTGAGATCTCTTCAATGTCCAGTTCATGCTGTCAAATTGTTTTTTCTAATTTATATACTATGTGTTCAATTTTAGAGACGTCATCTTCTAAGAGTGAGATTCTGTTTTCCATGTGTTCTATTCTATTGTTGATGGTCTGTATTGATGCCTTTATTTCAATTATTGCAACCTTCACTTCCTTCAGAACTTCTTTTTGATTCCTATTCAGGGTGTCAGATTCTCTGCTTATTTGATCCTTCATTCCTTTCAGGCTCTCTCTGAATTCTTTATGGAAATCCTGTATCATTTCCTCTATTGAAGTTCTGAATTGTACTTCTGGCAATCTTTGCACTTCTGTGTTGGCGGGTTCTGTTGTGGGATTGTGGGGGCTCATTGTTTCTTTGCTATTCTTTCTTTTCATGATTTCAGGTTTCTTATATTTATACCTTTGTTGCTTTTGGTAGTTCTCTCTCTCTCACTCTGCAGGTATCCTATGTCTAATCTCTCTCTCTTTATAGTTTCTCATTCTGGAGGTAGATAGTTGCTACTAAGTGAGCCTTAAAGGTGAATAGCCTTTACTCAATGGTTATTCTCACTTGCTTGTTATAATGTCCATTTCCAGTCCCAATTCTTGGTCTCCTTCAGTGATTGGGACCCTTGCCTTGTGCCTCTCACTACCTGTGCAGGCGACCAGTGCCGCTATTGCCCCTCTCACTGCAAGCATGCTTCTCCGCGTTCTCCACTTGGGCTGTCCCTATGTCTCTCTCTGTCTACACCTTTGGCATGTGTCACCAGTGGGGGCCCCACGCTTGTGTGTCTCTTTGCATACAGAAGCAATGGGTATCGCTTTGCCCAGATTCTGTGCAAACACCAACTCCATGTTTTCCACAGAGAGGGTATATTTGGTCCAATATTCCCCAGGTACCACAGCTATATGTCCTGTGGTAATCCCTGGGGACTCTACAAGGGTGCTGCCACCTGTGGGCTGCAAGTCTGTCCCATCCAAATGTCTGCTTATCCATGCGGCTACTGTGGATAAGCAGACATTACCCACAGCAGACCCTACTCCCACCTCCGTTGGGGCAATCCACACTGTCTCAGACCCTGTGAGTTCCTGTGGGCATGCTGGGTGGTCTCCCCCTGGGGCTGCTCGTTGACTTACGGTGTCGTTGAGCACTGCTCTTAATCTCTGGGGGAGGTGGTGGGCTCAGCCACTGCCACAGGTTCTGGTCAGGTCTCTGGGCCCTGGGGAGTCTGCCGAGTGTGGATCAAACTGCTGCTCACTTTTATCGCTGATGCTCTGCAGTGCTGATTTTTAGAAGAGCTCCCTGGCTTCTTTGTTGGTGGCCTGCATAAGCCGCAATGCCAGTTGCTGTCAGCATGGTCTGACAAAGATGGTGCCGCTGCCGCTTTTGCCAATGCAGCAGTTCAGGTCTGTGTCACGCATGGAGCGAGTCGCTGCTCACCTTCTCTGCTGCTATTCTGCAGCTGCTGGATTCACAACAGGTCACTGGCATCTCCGTTAGTGTTGTGCAGGAGCCACGATGCTGGTAGCTGCTGGCAAAGTCCTGCCCAGATGGCGCTGCTGCAGCTGGTGTCGCCACCACTCTTTGGTCTCTTTTGAGTGTGGATCGAGGTGCTGCTTGCTTTCGACTCTGCTGACCTGCAGTTGAACTCACAACAGGTCTTTGGCTTCTCTGCTGGTGGCATGTGGAAGCCGCAATGTCAGTAGTGGCTTGTGTGGTCTGGCCAAGATGGCGCCTCCATCCTTCCTTAGGTAAGGTGCTTGGTGCTTTTTACTTTCCTCTGTTTTGTCTTCTGGCTTTGATTCTGTTGCATTTCAAACTTTTTGTTGTTTACTTCAAGTTTTTGTTGCTTTTCTTCTGTGGATAGGTTTCTTTCACAGCGATTGAGATCCACGTCTCAGAGAGATCGTAGTATGGTATCTCCCTTGGTCGCCATCTTGGATCTGCCCATGATTTATTTTAAAAGGCAAAGAGTTTCATATACTAATGGCTGTTAGCTTCATACAAATTGTTCTTGGGAGCCCATGCTAGTTTCAGCATAAAGCCCTCCTAAGAATGAAAAATTTGGCAAATTTAGCACTTAAGAATCTACCAAAGTAAAATTTGAAAAACAAATACCAAAATACCTCCCTGGCTACCCTTAGTGGTATCCTGGTGGTTGGAAAAAGTTGCCTCCATGGCTAAATAACAAATGAAAAAAAGACTGCATTCAGGACCATGGCTATAGAGGAGCTGAGCAGATAAGGAGGGTTCCATACAGAAAGAGGAGAGCTGAAGGGAGTCAGGAGTGTTGTATGGGAGTTGGAGAAATAGGTATGAGCTTTCTTTATGATTTTTAATTTTTTGTGTGTGTGTGGTAATGAAGACCTAACGCAGGGATATTTTGCCTCTAACTACATCCCCAGCCCTATTATTTTTTAAACAAAATTTCACTAACTTGCAGGGAGCCTCACATTGCTGAGGCTGGTTGTGAACTTGCAAACCTCTTGTCTCAGCCTCTCAAGAACTGGGATTACAAGCTTGCACCACCACGCCTGCCTTTTTGCTTAATTTTATTCTTTGTATTTCCTATGCTTAATAATATAGACATTTATTTTATCTTTTTATCTTTCATTGTTTATATCATCTATAGGTATAGTTACATACCTATCTCTGTATCTTTTTTGTTTAATCTGAAGGAAATGCCAAATGGAACAATGAAAGCATCTCTACATTGTAATTTATCAGTTTCTTTCCAATATTTATCTTTTCTTTCAGGAAACAGGTAATTTTTCTTTAGAGATAAGCAAAAAAAGAAAAAGGATATGAACAATTCTGCTTTTGATACCCACACATACATACCAAGCAATCAAGAAACATAACATTGCTTAATGACAAAGCCTTTTCAGAAAAGTCAAATACAAACAAGTCACATTAGAATGTTACCTCTCCTGCTTCTTTCTTTCTTTCCCTTCCTTCCTTCCTTCCTTCCTTCCTTCCTTCCTTCCTTCCTTTATTCTTTCCTTCTTTCATTCTCTTTCTTTCATTTTTGGTACTGGAGATTGAATTCAGCAGCATTCCACCTCTGCCCTTTCAAAAAAAATTTTTCATTTAATACTTTGAAACTGAGTCTTGCTAAGTTGCTGAAGTTCTTGCTAAATTACTTCCAAATCTACAATCCTCCTAAGTACTGAGATTACAGGAATGAACCACTGCACCCAGATCTCTTGCTTTTCAAAGTAACAGATCTCATAACATAGAGCAGAAAGTACAACTGTAGGACCACAGAGCACCTTTTTGCTGTTAAGAAAACATGTTCAGTTCTTAGAGCTTTCTGTTAATTTAAAAAATACATAATATAAAACCCATAAAATATTTTAAATATTATGTTTAAATAATCATTCATTTAATATACACAAAGCAAAATGCAGTAGAATTCCATTACCCTCTAGATAATTAGAATGTGTGTATTAAACATAAGATCAAATGCCTAACTTTGAGGCCCTGCAAATGTTAGATCTGGGCCAAATTACCTTTCTGTAAGGAAGATTCCTAACAGAACACAGAAATCACAGAAAGGCACATTGCTGCACTAAGCTGAGATTCTCAGTCAGAAACTTGCATCATTGGAATATTTTAACCTTTGTAGAAATCAATCAATTTTAGACCAAAGTAATTAAAGCAAACTGCAAGCAATAACATTATTAAAGGAAGAGAATGACCTACAGATACAAATAAGAGCTTTGCAACTACCAGAGCTGATCTGATGGAACAAGAGCAATGCAGTTCACACAGTACAGCATCACTCAAACCTGAAAAGAGAATCCATATAACACTAGAACAGAGACCTAACTAAGAGTTCTCAATAAGTTCCTGGTTGCACCCAAACTGAAAGTTGGTGTTAGATACAAAGGACAATGTTTATAACTAGCCACATACTTTTATACTGAAGTTATTAATGTTGTTCAATCATTGCTTTTCAAATCTTTTTTTAATTTCATATCTCCATGAGTTTAAAACCTCTTTCAAGTATTATAGACTATGGAGAAACTGAACCAGATAAAGCCTATCCTAAGAGTCTAATATTCCTATTGGATTTTCTCAATGATCTGTCTGTCCCAAATAACAGGCCAGTTGCTTCCTTGTTTATTCACCCACTATGCATTAATTTAGAACCACTCAGGTACAATAACTTTTCTAGTTACTGTAATGGCAGAAACACACAATGCATATGCTCTCCCTCAAATGACCAAAAGTTCTGTTTCCTGTTCCAGAATAGAAATATGTACCACATGCTGGGAAAGCTTCAGAGCCAGCTCATGACTTATACCAGCACCATCCAGAAATTTCAGGAATGATGACTAGTCAAATGAGCTTTAAACTAGGAGAAGTGGTCAAGGGGTGGAAGGAAAGGGGACATTATGCACAAACATTTGGAGGATTTAGAGAGTGAGGCATTTGGAAGCTAAATAGTGTCTTAAAAACATCAGTTGGAATGATAATAGAGATCAGATCATGAAGGACCTTGAATTTCATGATAAATATTTGTGTTGCTTATCATATATTGTAAAGGGTTTAATGTGATTTGGAAGCATTGCAGTTAGCACCTTTTGAAGGGAAGCACAGGGATTGTTTTCATGCACTTAACCCACATAAAGCTCATGTACACATTGTAGAACTCACCAAATCACTAGGACAAATGCTGCACTTCTACCTACTTCAATTTTATCCTCAGAAATGGAATGCAAACCTTTACTGCCAATGCTGGCTTCTGGCATCTCTGGACTACCAGAAACACGTAATGACCTCAGAACTTTAAAATCTTCACTGCACTCTTTTCTTAGTATCCAGAGTGCTGATAAGCAATCTAATTCCAGCATGAGTGCTTGCGTCTTTATACTTAGCTTACTTTTCCCCATAAGACCCGTTAAGTGTTTTTCTTTATCTTCTTTTCAGTTCTTAAAAAAGCATGACATAGTTAACACACACAAATTCTGTTGTATGAGTTGTATAAATTAATCTGCTTAGAGTTTGATAGCTATATAATTTGAATACCAGTGTTTCTGCTATGCTCTCAGGAATTTATTTTTCCAGTTAATATCTGATCAAGGCTAAATCTCAGTTTCCCGGTCTCCTTCTCTTTCTTCTTCTTCTTCTTTTTCCCTTGGGTACTGGGGATTGATCCCAAGAGCAGTCTATCTCTGAGATATCTTTATATCTATCTATCTATCTATCTATCTATCTATCTACTGGGCCTGGTATTGCACACCTGTGATCCCAGGCTGGCTTTGAACCTGCAATCCTCCTGTCTCAGACTCCCAAGCACTGGGATCACAGGTGTCTACCACCAGACCCAGCTAATGTCTAGGCTAATCAACACTGGTAGCTATAGTAGATTTTCTGTCTCATTGTGTGGGTAAATCTGTTTTCTCTGATGCCCTGTTCCTTACATGTGAGGTCTGGCTTAGAGCTCTGCTTCAGTGGGAGGATTTATGTATTAACTTTAGACTTCTCTTTGAGTAAGAGAACAGGAGAGCTGGTTGGGTTATACATCTAAACTATCCTATACCAAGTCCCTGTCTCTCCTCAGTAACTTGGAGAATAGTTTTTTTCACATTGGCATGAGGCAAAACAGAGACTAGCAGTTGATCTGAAAGCAGAAGCTGCTCCAGACCTTCTTGAACTCTTCAGCATCCCAATGGATCCACCAGCATTGAAATATGAACGTTCTTTTTGCTGAACTTCTTGAAATCTACCTTGTTAAAATGCATAAAAGTATTTATATTTTCACTAGTTGTCTTTCCTAAGCAAGGAGAGAAGAAAAATTAGTCTCTCTTCTCTGTCCCTACACACATTTGGAATTTATTTATATTCATATGTATGAACACATTATAGTTTTGAATTTGTGCCTTCTTTTTAAATAACATGTTTTCTTTAAAAGTATGCTAACAGACCACCTTTTCAGATTAAAGAATTTGCAGTTCAGGTAAATTAGAAACATAACAAATAAATTTTTTAAAAAGATTAGTAGATGCACTGAAGACTAAAATATTAGCATTTGATTCATTTAACAAACTTTTTAAAAAAACTCTCATGGTTTATTTACATAGCCATATTTCAGTATTTCAGATTAGCAGTGAATATTTGAGCTATGAAGGACTTAATCATACCAGTTCTTAAAAATAAGACTTTTAAAAATATCATTCTTCCTCTCAAGATATTATTATAGGTACCATTTGTAAAAGAAACAACCCTTAGATTTTCCTATTTTTCTACCTACTAATTTATGTATTCTATCACAAAAAAGCCATTTGATGGGCCTAGTTTCAAATCTAATTGTGTTTTTCTTAGCATCAGTAATAGAATCATTATTATTCTCATCACTAAGATCTAGTTGATTATCTGATAAGGACAAATATTCCTCACTCTCAATTTTCAATAGTTGATTTTTCTTATTTATGTTCTCAGTAGGCATATCCTCTTCACTTGCTGGAAACGAAAATTCATTCTTTTCCATAACAGAATTATCATTCACCTCATTAATCTATGTTGATTACCTTCATCAGTACAGCCTAAGATTCTTATTTGTCAGTTACTTATATTATTTTAATGAGTTAGTACATATCCTAAGGGTTTCTGACATTTCTGGTATCTAATATATACACAGTGAAAACAAACATATTACCAAATGAACTGGTGTGCAAATAGACTTAAGTCCTAAGAGCTCCTGAACTTGAAAGGAATAACAACTTTATTGGTTTTATCCCTTTCTATTTAAATAAGATCAAAATTGTGCAAAAAATACAACATTTACCTAAGCTTTGCCATGGTGGAACATAATAATTTGTAAAGCACATGATATTTTATTAATGATGTACTTTCTCTAACTGAAAACCAAAGTGGCATCAAAATTTAAAAGGAGACTGGGAAGAGGATAGTAGGAAACAAAAAAATGTATGTATGTCTAAAACACCAATTTTGAAAAAAAATCAGTTTTGAAAACAGATCAAACCCAGAAAACTAGTTCCAGAAATATTATATCTTCTATTATATGTAAAATGTCATAGTGACTAAGTGACTAAGAGCTCAGTATTAATGTCATAGTAACTAAGTAAAGAGACTGCATTTGCATTTAACTATAGTACACTACTTCCAATCATTCTCTGGAAAAAGTTGGCCATCTGCTCCAGACTATAAGAAGATAGGCATAGGCATTTTTTAAAACTTGTATGATTCTAAAAATAAGACTCTGAAAGAATGTGAAGTCAATGGATTAAAAAACTAAAAGAAATTCAAATCTGACTATGCAAATCAGGAATGAGAAATATTAGAGCATTTTAAACACAAAGACACACACATGCATGTCCACCAATGGAACTATTTAATGGAAAAAGTGTTTTTTTTAATATGAAGGATAGAAAGGTTTTCTTTGAATACTTAGAAGTGTAAAGAAAATGTAATTCTGTTTATAGATTAGTCAACCAAAAAATTCTGTTTTATAAAAGGAAAAATTTTATAACACATAGGTGGAGATATATAGGAAAAATATGTTGAATAAAATATTCATATAAAGCACTATGCAAATATAAGTAGAAAAATTTATTGTACTATAAAAATTGTAGACAGGAGAAGAGAATTAATGTTTTAACATGAAATACTATCCTGTCATAATTACTGATTTGATGTCTAGGTGATATTCTTCAAACCATGGTCATTAGTAGTTCCTACTTAACTTTATTAACTAGTCTTTAGGATTCCGATTCGGAATCCAGAAATATACTTAAATTAACTACTGAAATACTTGTGTATAGCATGAGTAACTGTGGCTGGAATGAGCATGCCATTAGTTCAATTTGTCATGGCCTGATACCTGTATTCCAGGAGTGAAAAGGAACAAATGGCTAACTAGAAAGTGATTTTTATTGCACACTGTATAATCTGCCTTCATATCTGACATGTTCAACATGTATTTTTGACTTGGATAATGACTTTGATAATGGGTGTTTCATATATAACAAGACTGAGAAAGATAATTTATATTTTGAATTGACTATTAGATTCAAATTGGATCAAACATTAAATATAATAATAATTTATATTTAAAGTGCACAAGGGTCTAAGGAGAAAAATATGACTCAATATTTTATGAGAAAAAACAGAAAGTATTGATTTCAGTTGAGTATAAGTTCATATTAGGTTTTTAACTACTTCTATACTATAAATATCTGAATTATTATATTAAACATTAGAAACAAAATTCTAGAGGAATATTGGCAGATTGAAGTTATTACTAGAGAGAGGATAGTTGTTATGGCTTTGATTTAGAGTGTCCCTTAGATCTCATGGAGACAAGACAGCCATGTTGGAGGTGGGGCTTGGTTGCTGAGGAGAGGAGGACCCTGAGGATGTGGCCTCTGGGATTATATGTAGTCCCTTCTCCCATTGCTCTCTGTCTTGCTTCTGGCTTCCATGATGTGAGAGCAGAGCCCTTGCTCTTTCCCTGTCTCTGCCTTCTGCCACCATGCCCTGAGCTCCACAGATTTTACCCAGCCTGACATGGAGTGAACCCTTGAAATCTCCAGAACTATGAGCAAATAAATTTGCCTTCCTCTAAATTGTGTGTTCAGGTCTTTTGGATTACAGCAATGAAAATGCTGACTGAAACGATGGTAAACAATGTTAGGCAATTATTCAGCTACAGAATTACCCATTCTATAAATATGTTAATATGATAAACAAGACAGGTATGGATGCCTGCATTTATCCTGAATAGGGATAAATGTCAGATAATTAATTAAATTCACCATGGAAGCTGTCAAAATAAATTGCAGTATTTGGTAACAGTATATTACAAAAAGCCCTAAAATAATTCAGTCTAAGGGATGAACTGGCATTTGTTCCAATATGCTAGGAATTCCACCTTGGTATTTCTGGCATCAAACTATCTTCAAAAGATATAAACCTTTCTCAATTTTAGTCATGGTTTTTCCAGTGGTTAAGCGATGTTGTTGGTTTGCATGTTGACAGTGTCTACATGACACATTACATACAACCAAGTAATCCAAGTAGAACCTGACTTCAGAGAAAAGGAGGGCGAGGCAGAAGAAAATGTGGAATGATGCATGAAACTGAAGCTGGAAGTGTCCCGTGAAAACACTGAGAGCTGTCTCTTCAGAGATCCAAGGTATTTGTAGAATGAATCCTTTTGGATAAGGACTTAATGAGAGTGTGCACTGGCATCTTATAGCAACCTTCTAACAATCTAGAAGTAGCTTCATTCGTGAATGATTGCATATACTTTATGGTATTAAGCATCTCACAATCTAAACATACAGTCATTACTTTTTATTTTTTCTTTCTGGCTTATTTAGCTACCTTCTAAAACCATTTTTGAGTGTTACATACTGGGTTTCACTATATAAACATGGTCTAAAATGTAGAGAGATATACTTAACTAGTTTTAATGAAAATTAAATACTTTATAAATTCATGTAAAGAGCATCATCCATGTAAAAGTATGTCACTTCATTCTTTGGGAACAGTAGCTCATGTGTGTGTGCCACTAAAGACCATATACTCTTTCCTCAGAATGTGGCCATCTGAAATGTGCTTGTAGGCATGCCTCTGGCAATCTCTACACTATTAGCAGAATTAAACATTATCTTAATTTAGCTTTTAAAAATATCTCTATAAAAATGCTTTACTCCTACACTTTACCTCTATCTGAGCTGTGTATACCAAGGCTCTAGGAACACCCCAAAAAAAGGTAGATCCTTCCTCACAGCCATAGGCACTCTCGGATCTCATTGTTAGAAATGTCTGGGATTCTATGAAATACATTATTATTTTTTTTTTTTGCGGTACCGGCGATCGAACACAGGGGCGTTCTACCTCCGCGCTACACCCCCGGCCCTATTTTTTATACTTTATTTTGAAACTAGGTCTCACGAAGTTGCGGAGGGCCTCGCTAAGTAGAGAGAGAGAAAGAGAGAGAAAGGGAGAGAGCTGAGGCTGGCCACAAACCCGGATCCTCCGGTCTCCGCCTCCCAAAGTACTGGGATTACAAGCATGTGCCACCACGCCCGGCTGAAATACATTCTTACAGCCTGTTCTTTGCAGAGAAGAACAAAAGTAACTCAGTAGGTTTATTATTGGACTAAAAGTTTTGAGTATAATTTAACATGCTTTGAACATAGTGTAAAGACGTCAGTAGGCATTTTCTTTGTGCTGAAAATCAGGGAAAATCTTTGCTTCTCCAGAAAGTTGTGCTTTGTGTAAGCAGAGATACAATTTTCAGTCAAATTCTAGCAAATGTTTTAAGCACTGTGAAAACATTTCTTCATATTCAACTTGCTCTTAGCTTATTTATATTCCATCCATTTACCAAATTCTTTATTCATTAAGCTTCTTTAATGTTGCATTTATTTTTGTAAGCAATCTCAAATGTTCTATGGAAGGTAGAAGGTAGAGATCAAGAGACAGAGATGATTACTATCATTGCAGAAAACCATTGAAACCATAATTGATATCATAGTAATCTAGGTGAGTAAAGTGCACTAAGAAATAACATACATACATCATTAATATCACATAGTAATTTTTATTATTAAAATGTTATTTGTCTCAAAATTCTCTAGAAAAAGTATAACATGCCAGATGCGGTGACACATGCCTGGAATCCCAGTACTTGAGAGGCTGAGACAGGAGGATCACAGATTCAAGGGCAGCCTCAGCAACTTAGTAAGACCCTTAGCAACTTAGCAATACACTGTTTCAAAATAAAAAATTAGCCAGGTGTGGTGGCTCACACCTGGAATCTCATTACTTGGGAGGCTGAGACAGGAGAATCACAGGTTTGAGACCACACACTCAGAAAAAATAAACAAAAATAGATAAATAAATAAAAATGGCTGAGGGTATACTTCGGAGGTAGAACACCCTTGGGTTCAATCCCCAGTAACAATAAGAGAAAAATTTATAACATATGATATATGATATATACACATGCTATAGAACCTAGGGTATGCAACATAAATTCTTGTATATAGTATATTATATATCATGTAGTTTATAATATTTAACTCTATCATCATGCATGAAGCATAATGTATAGTTCAAACATAACATATAATATGTAAAATGTAGGATACAATAAATCATTCTATTAATGTGCTCTGTGTGTCTGTTGGTAGTGTGTAATTTTTTTATGGCTTTTCAAATTTTGTTTTTGAGCAAGGGATGGTGGCACATGCTTATAATCCCAGTACTTGGGAGGCTGAGACAGGAAGATTGCAGGTCTGAGGACAGCCTCAGCAAGTAGTGCGACTCTCATCAACCTAGAGAGACTGTTTAAAAAATAAAAATAAAATAGGGCTGGGGGTGTAACTGAGAGGTAGAATGTCCCTGGGTTCCATCCCCAGTACCACACACACAAAAAAAATGTTTGAGAATATCATAGAGAAAACAGAGGGCATGTAGGAATGGGAAGAATTCTGACATCACTGCAGCCTGGAAGAACTGACCAACTATGGTATGAAATGTACCTAGAAGAAATAATGCCTAAAGACACAATTCAGGTACTTTACATTGTAACAATTTTTGTGTGGTTCAGTTCTAAGTTTTTCTAATTTTGACTATGATCATTTCTTTGACTCATTAATTACCTGAAGACGATTTTTCTTGGCTGGGTGAATTTTTTCTAGTTTTCTTTTGTTAGTCATCACCAACCTAATTGTACTTTTATCAAGAATATTTGTTACCAACTTTTAAAAAGTTTAATGAGATTATTTTATAATTATATGCATATAATTACATATTGCATAATTAATTTTATTTTATAATTAAGTGTACCTATTTATTTTTAAATGCATTTATTGGTGCATTATAGTCTCACATCATGAAGTAGTTCATAGTGATATTGACATACCTGCACTTAGCACTTGGTTTGCTTTCCTGCCCACCAGCTCCCTTCCTGCTCCCACTCCCTTCGTGTCATAATCACATATAGAATGTCCCCTGAAGAGCTCATTTATTAATGTTTAGGGTTAAGTCATGAGAGTTGTAACCTCATCAGTAGATAAACCCATTACAATGGATTATCTGGGTGGTAACCTACACTGGTGGAGTGTGGCTGGAGAAGGTGTGTCCCTGGGGTGGGGCCTTAGGGATTCTGCATGTGTCTTTGAATCCCCTTGCTTGTTTGTTCTCTCTCTTGCTTCTGGCCTCCATAATATGAGGAGCAGAGCCTCGCTCTCTCCCTCTCTGCTTCCTGCTGCAATGCTCTGAGATAACACACCCTGACCTCACATGGATGAAACCCAGAATCTCCAAGAAACCATGAGCAAATAAATCTTCCTCTAAATTGCGTGGTCAGGTCTTCAACAGTGAGAAGGTTGACTGAGACACTCCCCTTCTCCATACATCATATCAGTATCAGCACAGACATAATGTCAGTGGAAGCTATTCCTTAATTAATTCTCCCTCTCCCCCCATTCTCCACCAGGCCCCCTCCCTGGCTCCAATGGGGTTTCTCCTCCATTATCTAAAGTCCCTCTTGTATCCCTAGCTTCCACATTTGAGAGAAAACATGGGTGGCTAGTCTCACTTAACATAATGTTCTCCCGGTCCATCCATTTTCCTGCAGATGAGATAATTTTGTTCTTCTTAATGGCTGAGTAGAATTTCATTGTGTGTATATCCCATAATTTTGTAATCCATTCATCTGTTGATGAACACCTAGGTTGGTTCCATGATTTGGGCACTGTGAATTGTCCTGCTATAAACATGTACACGCATGTGTCACTATAATATTCTGATTTCAGTGCCTTTGACAAGATACCCAGAAGTGGTATAGCTGGATTTTATGGTAGATGCATTCCCAATTTTTTGAGGAATCTCCACATTGATCTCCATAACAGCTGAAATCCCACCAGCAGTGTAGAAGAGTTCCAATTTCCTCACCTCCTCACCAGCATTTATTGTTGTTTGACTTCTTGATGATTGTCATTCTAATTGGGATTATATCACAATTAGGGACTTTAGATAATGGAGGAGAAACCACAATGGAGTGATAGAGGGGGATCTAAGGGAGGGTGAAGTGTAAATAATGAAGAAAACAGTTCCAAGGATGTTATATACATATGTGAAATTACCAATGCAAATTTCAGTATCATATATGGGGAAGGGGAAGGAGTCAGGAGGGAGCCAGGAACACTCACCAAGTGTTGTGTGCATATATGTCTCTATTATTTTGAACTACATTATGATGTGAAACTACAATGCACCAAATAGATATACATCAAGCCAGGAAGAGAGAAAGAGGGGGCACAGGGGAGATAATAGAACTTCAGATGACAAGCAGGAGGAGCTCCTTTCTGGAGAATGCATAGATACCCCAGAACAAAATAAAAGTGTAAGCTGGTCCTGGTGGCAGGTGCATATAATCCCAGTACTTGGGAGGCTGAGACAGGAAGATCACAGGTTCAAGACCTGCATCTGCAATTTATCGAGACCCTCAGCAACTTAACAAGACCCTGTTTTAAAATTAAAAATAAAATAGGGCTGGGGGTGTAGCTCAGAGGTCAAAAGCTCCTAGGTTTAATCCTCAGTATCCCCCAAAGAAAAAGAAAAGAAAGTATCTTAAGTAGAAAATTCATTTTATATACCTAACCTATCAAACATCATAGCTCAGCCTTACCTGCCTTTAACATGCTGAGAACACTTCCACCAGCCTACAGCTGGGTGAAATCACCCAACACAGAGCCTACATTATACTAAAGTGTGGACTCGTTCATGTAATTATTAAATAGTTTATTGGAAATGAGAAGGAAAATGCTTTTGCACCATCGTAAAGTCAAAAAGTCCTAAGTCAAACCATCATGAGTCAGTACAGTCTATACATTAGAGTTAGAGAATTTGCATATCCTTCTGGTTCTGTTTCTCAGGAAAACTCAGACAAACCATAGAAGGAGATGGACATGAGGGAACCGAGGAGAGGTTCCACAGTCAAGCCCAGAGCTAAGTATTCACCACTTAATCCTCCAGCAGTCCCGCATAGGAAAACTAAACCCAGGCTCAGAGAGGTAAAGTAATTTTCCTGCACTGCCCAGCTGTAAGTAGCAGCATCAGTGGTGACATCTGGATCTGGGAAACTTCAGATCAGGTTCTTCTACCATCAAGTGCACACTTTCCCCAGGGCTTGATACACACATCACCAGAGAGTTTATTTACTTTGGTACCAGGGATTGAACCCAGAGGCATCCTCCATTTAAGCTATACTCCCCAGCCCTTTTTTTGAATTATTTTTTGAAACAGGGTCTCACTAAGTTGCTGAGGGTCTCACTGTGTTGCTGAGGTTGGCCTTGAACCTGCAATCCTCCTGTCTCAGCCTCCCAAGTACTGAGATTACTGGGGTGCACCACCAGGCCTGGCCCAGAAAGGATTTTAGATGGTGCACAGATGAATGGCTTAACTTCATCATTACATATTTTAATTAATTTCATATTCTTCTTAAAGTGTTTTAGGAAAAACCAGCACTGTCACCTGTGTCCCACAGAAGCCAGATCTGCCACCTGCACTGCCTGATGCATCTGGGTACAGCTTCACGCCCTGCCAGAGAAACAGAGCCTGGCTCCTACAGCTCCTCTGCTCAGAGCCCTCCTTCCCCTGCCCACCCAGTGTAAATGAATTCCATTCCTCAAAGGGGAGCTGGCTTCCTGTTGGCACAGGTGTCATTTTTCCCTGCATCTCAGCTGGTGGTCAGTACCTCTGTCCCACCCTCCCACTCACCAACATCCCCCAAGGCACACAGGACAACGTCAAAGTCAGGAACAGCACACCTGTCCTTCCTGGGAGCCTGGTATAGGGCAGGAAGTAGCACCTAGTGATGATGGTATGTGTCCTTATGTCCTTACCCAGTCTCATGTTGGTGTCTGCAGGAAAGTGAATTTCTGTGAGAGAGGGGGGCTGCCACTCACCAGCTGTGTGAGCCTGTGTGAATGACTTAACCTCCCTGGGTTTCAATATCCTCATTTATACAGTGGGAATAAAAATAGTATCTAAGTGAAAAGAAGTAGGATGGATTCAAGGGGATAATAAATATAAATCAGCTGTCAAGTTCAGAAGAAGGGAGGGGCTCCCAGATGAGGGGCCTGTCGTTCTTCTGCAATGTTTGGTACAACTCAGGTCAGAAGAACATTGCTTTTTTAAAAATTCTTTTTCCCTTATATACTGGGGATTGAACCCAGGGGCATTCTACTTCCCAGCCTTTTTTTTTTTTTTGAAACAGTGTCTCACTAAATTGCTAAGGGTCTAAGTTGTTGAGGCTGTCCTCAAACCTGTGATCCTCTTGTCTCAGCTTCCCAAATACTGGGATTACAGACATGCACCACCATGCTAGGCTGGACTTTACTTTTTAAAGAAAGAAGGATGTTTAACAGGCATGGTGGTGCAGGCCTATAATCTCAGTGCTTGGGAGGTTGAGCTGGAGGATCGCAGTTTCTAGGCAAGCCTCAGCAACTTAGTGATTCCCTCAGCAAGTTACTAAGACCCTATTTCCGAACAAAACAAATAAAAAGAGCCCGGAGTATAGCAAAGAGGTAAAATGCCCTCAGTTCAATCCCCAGTACAAAAAAAAAAGATTGGGAGGGAGCATGGGTCCTTCCATCTGTGGTCATTCAGATCGAACTATCTGTCCTCTTCCCTGGATGGAGCCTGGCCCAAACCACCTCACATCAGTGCCCTCCTTATGGGCCTCCTCTCCTCCCAACCAATTCCTCTGAGCCACAAGCAAAGATTCCTGCCCAAGACCAGGCTAAGAACCAAGGTCACACCACTGGCAGGAGACCAAG
>PVJS01039167.1:0-19033 GCA_004027185.1 Glis glis
TCTTTTTCTCTCTACCTAGTGAGGCCCTCTGCAACTTTGTGAGACCCGGTTTCAAAATAAAGTATAAAAAAATAGGGCCAGGGGTGTGGCGCGGAGGTAGAATGCCCCTGGGTTTAATCCCCGGTACCGCAAAAAAAAAAAAAACACATGGTAGTTTAATTCAAATATTACAATATTACCCTCCATGGAAATTTCTTCTTCTTTTTTTTTTTTTTTTGTGTGTGTGTGGTACTGGGGATTGAATTCAGATCCTCTTTGCATATGCTAGGCCATCACTAAGCTATACCCCCAGCCATTTTAGAGTTTGAAACATGGTCTTGCTAAATTGGCAAGGCTGGCCTCAAGCTTGTGACCCTCTAGCCTCAGTCTCCTGAGTTGCTGGGATTGCAGGCGTGTGCCACAAAGTCCAAATGAAAACACCTTATTTTAGCCCTATGAATTCTTCCCCCATGTTTCCTAACTCCTGAGAGAGACACGTTTAGAGGACTAAAGCAAGAAACCAAATACCTAGCATGTTAGTTCTGATGTAAAGGTGGAAGAAGACACTGAAGTAATTAAGCACGAGCTGACACCCTACGCCATCAGGAGGAGACCTGCTGACGTAGCTATGATTAGTAGATTATCATATTTCTAGGAGTCCCCTGTATTGTAGCAATAGATAAATGATTTTTTTTTTTTTTTTTGCTGGTACTGAGGACTGAACCCAGCGGCATTCTACCTCCGAGCTATACCCATCCCTATTTTATTTTTCTGTTTTGTTTTGAAACAGGGTCTCACTAAGTTGATGAGAGTCTCACTACTTGCTGAGGCTGTCCTCAAACCTCCGATCCTCCTGTCTCCACCTCCCAAGTACTGGGATTACAGGTGTGCGCCACCACACCCAGTGCCCCTGATATTTTATACAGTCAAAAATTAAACCACATTTGCATTTGCAACAGAAAGAAAAGGAGCAGCAGCCCAATCACTACACTATCAGAAGGTACCTGAATTCTAACAGAAACTTTAAGCTAGTTTTGTAATTCCCAAATTTTAAAAAGTCATATGCAGAATTAATTAATGGAACTGAAATATGTTCATAGATCAAATCCCATAATAAATTTTTCTGTAATCCCAGTACTTGGGAGGTTGAGACAGGAGAATGCAGGTTCAAGGCCAGACTCAGCAATTTAGTGAGACCCTTAGCAATTTAGTGAAACCCTGTTTCAAAATAAAAATTAAAAGCCGGTGTGGTGGCGCACGCTTCTAATCCCAGTACTTTGGGAGGCGGAGACCGGAGGATCCAGGTTCGCAGCCAGCCTCAGCTCTCTCGCTCTCTCTCTCCCTGTCTCTCTCTCTCTCTCTCTCCTTGGTGAGGCCCTCCGCAACTTCGTGAGACCCGGTTTCAAAATAAAGTATAAAAAATAGGGCCAGGGGCATAGCGCAGAGGTAGAACGCCCCTGCGTTCAATCCCCAGTACCACAAAAAATAAATAAATAAATAAATAAAAAAAATAAAAATAAAAAAAAATAAAAATTAAGCCGGGTGTGGTGGTGCACGTTTGTAATCCCAGTACTTGGGAGACTGAGACCAGAGGATCCGGGTTTGCGGCCACCCTCAGCTACTTAGTAAGGCCCTCCGCAACTTAGTGAGACCCTGTTTCAAAATAAAGAACAAAAAAATAGGGCTGGGGGTGTAGCCTGGAGGTAGAATGCCCCTGGGTTCAATCCGCAATACCGAAAAAAATAAATAAATAAAAAATAAAAATTAAGCCAGGCGTGGTGGCACATGCTTGTAATGCCAGTACTTGGGAGTCTGAGACAGGAGGATCACAGGTTCAAAGCCAGCCTCAGTAACTTTTTGTTTTTCTGGGGGTTTTTTGCGGTACTGGGGATTGAACCCAGGGGCATTCTACCTCTGAGCTACACGCCCAGCCCTATTTTTTATTCTTTTATTTTGAAACAGGGTCTCACTAAGTTGCGGAGGGCCTCACTAAGTAGCTGAGGTTGGCCGCAAACCCGGATCCTCCTGTCTCAGCTTCCCAAGTACTGGGATTACAAGTGTGTGCCACCACACCCAAGTCTTCCTCAGTAACTTAAGCAAGGCTCTCAGAAACCTAGTGTGACCCTGTTTCTAAATAAGAAATAAAATCAGGTTGGGGTATAGCTCGGAGGTAGAATGCCTCTGGGTTCTATCCCCAGTATCAAAAAAAAATTTAAAAAGGGCTGGCGGTGTGATTTAGAGGTAGAATGCCCCTGGGTTCAATCCCCAGTACAAAAAAAAAAAAAAAACCTATTCAAAAAATAATAAGTTCTCAAGATGAATGGTTCCATTCTGCTATACAAGAATTTTGTTCAGCTACTTAGTGAGACCCTGTTTCAAAATAAAAGATAAAATAGGGCTGGGGGTGTAGCGCAGAGGTACAATGCCCCTGGGTTCCATCTTGAAATAGTGGGTCAATTAGTGACTCAATAATCTTGAGATTTTTGCTGTATTTGCACTACAGTGTTTGTTAAAATAGAATATGACTGGTATTTTGGTTTCTACACACTGATTAGTACATCTTGTCTTTTTCACTAAGTTGCATGGTCCCTGAAGGCCTGGCTTTCAGAGGAATCCCAGGCTCTCTACTTAGGTAATGCTGTTAAGTCACAGCACAGCACTAATGAGAGGCTGTGAGTCCATTAGCTTCATTGTTGTGTTCACCCATGGCACAAACTAGATCCTGAGCTCCAGCCGTACATCGAATAATTGTATGCTGCTACTCACAATGGACAAGAGATCCCAGTGCACATTCATATCTATCACTAAAACAGAGGGAGAGTAACAGCCTCAACCTTCTGGCTGATTTGAGAATAGCCAACCGCATATGAGGAGGTCTGTATATGTGTTTCAGACCCCTGGAACAATAATGCAGGTGTTTCATGGGTTGCTCAATTAAAGCCTAAGTGACCAACGAACGTTCAGTAACATCTACCTGACGGTTAAGGCAAACGAGGAGAACAAAAGGGACATACTGGATACAACCGAGGACGGTGTCTGTGGCTGGCTGTGTCGAGTCCCACACACCTCTCCAGTACCACTCACCTGGAGAAGCTGCTCTGGATGCCAGCTACTGTTTTCTCTCCCATCCCAAACAGATACAGCTTGGCCTATAGCTGCACTGCCCCATAACAAGGAGACGTTTTACTTGACACCCAATGCCCCACAAGACATCCTTATCAAAGTACCACAAGCCAGGTAAAAATGGGAAATTGTTAACTGCAATTTCTAAACTCCTTTTCAGAGATAGGCTTTTCCTCCAATCTAAGGCTCAAGTCTTTGTCAAGCCTACCGTAGGGCTTGTGGGGTGTTAAAGTTGGGTCGAGACTCAGCCACACGCTCCTCCTCCTCTGGGCCGTCGTCTTCCATGTTGGAGAACCCCATCTCATCTTGGAACTATGGGTAAAGAAAAGGAGGGTTTGCCTGGGAATGGGCCAACCTGAATCACTCCAGCAGTGACACAGGTAGTGAAAACTACAGATTTCAGGATGTTAATCACGCTGGCACCCACAAAGAGCTCACGTGAGGACTCCCATAATCCCACACTTGGGATGATGATTATGCCAAGGAAACCAGTCCTTCAACTAGCCAACTCGTAAAAGTTGTAATAAGGATAGAGCATGGATAACTCCGAAAAATCAATCTCTTACACAGAAATAGCATTCAAAAGACAAATTTATAGCCAGGCGTGGTGGCGCATGCTATAATCCCAGTACTTGGGAGGCTGAGACAAGAGAACCGCAGGTTTGTGGCCAGCCTCAGCAACCTTGTGAGGCCCTCTGCAACTTAGTGAGACCCTGTTTCAAAATAAAAAATAAAATCAGGCTGGGGTTGTAGCTCGGAGGTAGAATGCCACTGAGTTCAATCAGTACCACCAAAAAAAAAGACAAATTTATGAAAAAGGTAAGTATTTGCATTCAGAGTAGCCTAAAATTACAATTTTTATGAGTGAACCAAATGATGGTAGGAGAGGATATCAAAAGTTTGCAAAGAAACTAGGCATAGGCATGGTGGTGCACACAAGTAATCCAAGTACTTGGGAAGCTGAAACAAGAGGATCATAGGTTCAAGGCCAGACCCAGCAATTAGTGAGGACTTCAGCAACTTGGCGAGACCCTATTTCAAAATAAAATAGGGCTGGGGGTGTAGCTCCGAGGTAGAATGCCCCTGAATTCAATCCCAGTACCATAAAAAAGTTTGCAAAGAAAATCTTACTAGGAATAACTTATGGAAAATCAAGAGTTTACTAGTTTACACAATTTGCTTGCCACAATATTCTTTCGTGGATAGACTGAAAGGGAAACGGCTCTGGCACACCATCCGGTTGGAGAGAGGACCCCAAAGATCAAAGGACAGAGCTTGCTAGAATATCTACTCTCACCACCCCATGTTCTCACTCAGTGGTCAGTACTCAGCCGGTCGTGGTGGCACACACCTATAATCACAGTACCTGGGAGGCTGAGGCAGGAGGATCACAGGTACGAAGCCAGCCTCAACAATTTAGCAAGGTTCTCAGCAACTTACCGAAACCCAAAATAACAAATAACAAATAAAATAGGTTTCCAAATAACAAAATCAGTCTAGGGGTATAGCTCTGAGGCAGAATGCCCCTGGGTTCAATTCCCAGCACCACACACACACACATACACACATACACACACACACACAGATCAGTACTCACTGTTTCAAAAAGTTCTTCCATCAATTCATTCACTTCCTTTTCTGTGAAAAAGGAAAAAAAAAGTATGTTGCTGACAGAAATTATTTTTATTCTCCAATAAGAGGGAAGTCTATGGAGACAATATACACTATTTGCAAAACAGCACCTGACAAAATCCTAGTATCCACCCTTCATTCATTCAATTAAAAAGCATCTACTAGCTATCCCAAGACTTGGGAGGCTGAGACAGGAGGATCATAGGTTCAAAGCCAGCCTCAGCAACTTAGTCAGACCCTGTCTCAAAATAAAAAATAAAAAGGGCTGGGAGTGTAGCTCAGAGGTAGAACACCCCAGGTTCAATCTCCAGTACCACAAACACAAAGAGGGTCTTTTTTTTCAGTACTAGGGATTGAACCCAGGAGCATTCTACCTCTGAGATACATCCCCAGCCCTATTTTATTCTTTATTTAGAAACAGGGTCTCACTAAGTTGCAAAGGGCCTCACTAATTAGTTGAGGCTGTCATCCTCCTGTCTCAGCCTCCCAAGTGCTGGGATTACAGGTGTGCACCACCATGCCCGGCTAAAACCATTCCATTCAATCTAGGTGTGGTGGCTCACACCTGTAATCCCAGTACTTGGGAGTCTGAGATAGGAGGACAGCAGTTTCCAGGACAGCCTCATCAACTTAGCAAGATCCTTTTTCAAAATAAAAATAAAAGTCAGCCGCACACTTGTAATCCCAGTACTTGGGAGGCTGGGACCGGAGATGTGGGTTCGGGGCCAGCCTCAGCAACTTAGTGAGGCCCTCTGCAACTTAGTGAGTCCCTGTTTCAAAATAAAGAATAAAAAAATAGGGCTGGGGGTGTAGCTCGGCAGTAGAATGCCCGTGGGTTCCATCCCCAGTTCCACACAAAAAAAAAGAAATAGAAAATAAAACCAGGGCTGGAGGTAGAATGCCCCTGGGTTCCATTCCTAGTACAACAACAAAAAAAATTCCATTCACTCATTCCTTCTATCTCACTGTGAAATAAAGGAAGGAAAAAATATGCTCCAAAATTGGAAACTTTTTGAGTGCCAATTTGATGCCATGAGTAGAAAATTCCACACATGACTTCACCTGATAGGTCCCAGTCAAAATGCAGGCACACTAAAAGCACTACATAAAATTACCTTCAGTATGTGTATATGAAACATAAATCAATTAATTATTTAGACTTGGGTCCAATCCCCAAGATATCTCATATTTATGCAAATATTCTGGGGGGGGGATACCGAGGGTTGAACCCCGGGGCATTCTATCTCTGAGATGTATCCCAAGACCTACTTTATTTTTAATTTGAAACAGGGTCTCGGTAATGGCTGCAGCAGATCTTGCATCTGTGATCCTCCTGTTGCCTCCCAAGTACTGTGATTACAGGTGTGTGTCACCATGGCCCGCCCTTCTTATTTTTTATTTTGAAATAGGGTCTAACTACGTCGCAAACAGTCTTGCTGAACTGCTGAGGCTGGCCTTTTTTCTTTTTCTTTCTTTTTGTTTTTGTGTGTGAGTGTGTGTGAGTATGTGTGGAATTGGGGATTGAACCCAGGGGCATTCTACCTCTGACTACCCTCGCTAAATTACTGATGCTGGCCTCAAACCTGCGATCCTCCTGTCTCAACCTCCCAAGTACTGGGATTACAAGGCATGTGCCACCATGCCCGGCTGAAAACTCTTTTCGAGAGCTCAGAGATTCCCCATGAATTGAACACTACTCATCTTTACCACCACCACTCATTCACACAACTGCACTGAACTATTTTCCAAACAGTTTTTTTTTGTTGCTTTATTATTCTGTGGTTTGCTAATGCTTTTCTATTTGCAATATCTCATATTCCTCCTTCAAAACGTAACTAAAACATTTCATCTTGTGAATATGCCCTAAGCCTCCCACCCTACTCCATACCAAAAACTAGGAGAGGACAATCTCTTTTAAGTGACTCATATACCGTAAACACACCTGTTTAGCAACTATCACTTTTGATTCTAACTCTTCTTGTTTCTATCTCTCTATTAAGGCTCACCTCCCACAGGGCAGAGACCATGTTGTAATTCATCTTGGTATTCCAAGTATAAGCCTTTCCAAATAATAAGAACACAATACATGACTATAGGATGTACCAACAAATAACTGACAGCTTCCTGAATATACACCTAAATGAATACAGGAAATTTAAATGCCTTAACCTGGACAGGCTGCAAATTTTACCCCCCAAAATCTACAAAGGTAGATATAGAGCAGATAGGATTAGGACTCATAATAAACACAGACTCACTGGTGATTCTCACTGCCCGGTCAGTACGGAAATCCTCTGTGTCTGGTTCATCAAGATCTTCAAGGAAATTATATTCTGGATCATCATCATCATCTGCTTCATCTAGGGAAAAAAAGTTTTAGACACTTATTCCCAACTCTGAACTCATACTACCAATAAAAACTTTCAGAGCCGGGCGTAGTGGCACACATTTGTAATCCCAGTACTTGGGAGGCTGAGACAGGAGGACTGCAGGTTCGCAGCCAACCTCAGCTACTTAGTGAGGCCCTCCGCAACTTAGTGAGACCCTGTTTCAAAATAAAGGATAAAAACTAGGGCTGGGGTGTACCTCGGAGGTAGAATGCCCCTGGTTCAATCCCCAGTTCCGCAAAAAAATAAAAAGTTTTTTTCAACACCCTAAGAATCTGTTCCAATGAAGCATATTGATTCTTAAATGTTTAAGGAACTTTCTCCTTAATGATCCATGCCTTTGCCTTTGCATGGATCATTTCCCACAGCTAAGTCATCGTGCCTACTCTCTCCAAAAAGCTAGGTTCCTTCCCTCCTTTAAACAAAACTGAAATCTACCAATATGCAGCAAAAGCCAGAAAGGTGAATACATGATTTGTCTTAGTAATCCCACTTTGAGTAGTTCACCTCATGAATATACCATTTTTAACCAGTCACAGTGGTGCACACTTGTAATCCCATCTACTGGAGAAGCTGAGGCAGGAGGATCACAAGTTCAAGGTCAGCCTGAGCAAGTTAGCAAGATTCTGCCTCAAAATAAAATTTTAAACTGGACATATACCTGTAATCCCAGTACTTCGGAGGCCAAGACAGAAGGATCGCAGATTCGAGGACAGCCTCAGCAATTTAGCGAGGCCCTCTGCAACTTAGTGAGACCCTGTTTCAAAAATAAAAAAAGGCCAGGCGTGGTGGCGCACACTTGTAATCGCAGTACTTTAGGAGGCGGAGACCGGAAGATCCGGGTTCGCGGCCAGCCTCAGCTCGCTCGCGCGCTCTCTCTCTCTCTCTCTCTCTACTTAGTGAGGCCCTCCGCAACTTCGTGAGACCGGATTTCAAAATAAAGTATAAAAAATAGGGCCAGGGGTGTAGCGCGGAGGTAGAACGCCCCTGGGTTCAATCCCCGGTACCGGAAAAAAAAAAGAAAAAAAGAATAAAAAGGGCTGGAGGTGTAGCTCGGAGGTAGAATGCCCTTGTGTTCCATCCCCAGTACCACACACACACACACAAAAGTAGAAACAGTCTCACTAAGTTGCTGAGGCTGGTCTCAAGTCTATGATCCCCCGTCTCAGCCTCCCAAGTACTGAGATTAGGAGCGTGTGCCACCATGCTGGGCTCCCAAACAACTTTAGTTCTGTGCTATCTAATAGAAGTTTCTCTTTTTTGTTTATTTTTATTTCCTTAGAACTTTCTCTAATGATGGAAATGGTCTATATATGTCATGCAATAGGGATGTCACTGTTGAAAACTTGCTTAAATGAGGTTAGTGCAACAGAGGAACTGAATTTAAAAAAAAAGACTACCAGCCGGGCGTGGTGGCGCACGCTTGTAATCCCAGTACTTTGGGAGGCAGAGACCGGAGGATCCGGGTTCGCGGCCAGCCTCAGCTCGCTCTCTCTCTCTCTCTCTACCTAGTGAGGCCCTCCGCAACTTCGTGAGACCCGGTTTCAAAATAAAGTATAAAAAAATAGGGCCGGGGGTGTAGCGCGGAGGTAGAATGCCCCTGGGTTCAATCCCTGGTACTACAAATAAATAAATAAATAAATAAATAAATAAAAATAAAAGAATAAAATAGGGCTGGAGGTGCAGCTCAGAGGTAGAATGCCCCTGGGTCCCACCCCAGTACCACACACACACACACACACACACACACACACACACACACACACAAAGATAAATATGTGCTTGATTGAATGCACAGAGAATATCAAGGAAAAAAAAACATGAAATTAACAAAGATTGAATAACAGAACTCTTTTTACTTCATACCCTTACATAATGTTTTTCATACTAAACCAGTATCTTTTGTTAAAAATAAAAATATAGCTAGGCATGGTGGAGCACACCTGTAATCCCAGTATTTGGAGGCTGAGACAGGTGGGTGACAGGTTCAAGGCTAGCCACAGCAACTCAATGAGGCGTGTGTGTGTGTGTGTGTGTGTGTGTGTGTGTGTGTGTGTGTGTTTATGTGTTACTGGGGCATTCTACCTCTGAGCGATACCCCCAGCCTTATTTTATTTTTATTTTATTTTTATTTTTTTATTTGGTACTGGAGATTGAGCCCAGGGGCATTCTACCTCTGAGCCACATCCCCAGCTCTATTTTATTTTTTATTTTGAAACAGGGTCTCACTAAGTTGCAGATGGCCTGTTGCTGAGGCTGGCTACGAACCCGGATCCCCCAGTCTCAGCCTCCCAAGCTGGAATTACAAGCGTGTGCCACCATTGTTTCAAAATAAAAACAAAAAGGGCTGGAGGTCTGGCTCAGAGGTAGAATGCCCCTGCATTCAACCCCAGTACCAAGTAAGTAAATAAACAAATAAGCAAACACACAGATTTTTTTGGGGGGGATATGGGATCTTGCTATGTTATTCAAGTTGGCCTTGAACTCAAGGGATCCTCCTGCCTCAGCTTCCTGAATAGCTGAGGAACACAGGCACTGCCATTGTGCCTGGCTTATACACACTTTATACTTTCTTTTTTTCCCTAGAGAAAAGGGTCTCCCTATATCACCTAGGCCTGTCTTGAACTTGCAATCCTTCTGCCTCAGCCTCCCCAGTAGCTGGAGTTACACAGGTGCACCACTCTGCCCAGCTTTTATACATATATTTTTTGTTTGTTGGTTATTGGGGTTTGAACCCTAGGGCATTCTACCTCCAAGCTACACCCCCAGCCCTATGTTTATTTTTTATTTGTTTTGTGGTACTAGGGATGGAAGCCAGGGGCATTTTATCTCCAAGTTACACTCCCAGGTCTTTTATTTTAAAACAGGATCTTGCTAAGTTGCTGAGGCTGTCCTCAAAACTTTATCCTCCTATCTGAGCCTCCCAAGCACTGGAATTATAGGTATACACCACAGCATGTAACTTATACAAACATTTTCTATTCATAGTCATTGCAAAATTTGATTTACCCTAATCTTACTTGATAATTCTTTATTCAACATTTATATTCAATTCCTAATATATTAATTTGCATTTATTTATAGCTATTTAAATATCAAGTCCTTTTCATCTATTTATGGATTTATCTCACCATAAAAATTCTTTTCATTCCTAAAGAGAGGAAGAAAGACAGGAAGAATCCTGTTTCCTAATCTCCACAGTACATCCTAATCTCCATAATACATTCTATGTGAGTTTCTTAACAGCAGTTTTATTGTGTGTGTGTGTGTGTGTGTGTGTGTGTGTGTGTGTTTCTGGAGAGTGAACCCAGGGGCATTCTCCACCAAGCTACACCCCAGCCCTATTTTATTTTTACTTTTGAAACAGGGTATCATTGGGTTGATGAGAGTCTCACTACTTGCTGAGGCTGTCCTTGAACCTGCAATCCTCCTGTATCAGCCTCCCAAGTACTGGAATTACAGGTGTGTGCCACCATGCCAGGCTCTAACAGCAGGTTCTTTTACCAACATGCTGAATAATGAAAGTTCTGGCAAGAGCCTATGACATACGGATAATTTGGACAGATTTGTACCCCATCTGTCTGGGAGCAAGAACTGCACCAGACAGCTTCTGCCTACACCACACAAAGGGGTCAGCCAATATTTTTCTCAGAGAATCCATTTGGCAAACACGTTGAAAAATCACGTAGGATTTCTTCTGAGTTCTGCTTCGTTCTTGGTACCTTGGTTGTGAAACCTGCCCTCTGGGCCTAATTACTTTTTGGACTGATTAACAATGTCAGTATCTACCCAGCTGATCTTAGGTCGATATGCCCCTCCAGTGCTGTCTCAATTATTTTCTACGAGTAAGACTATGGTGGTATTGATGAATACCACCATAATATGTAGATCTGATGGTACAGGGAACATGTGAAAATAGCCACATATTACTATAAAAATAGACCAGCATATGGTGTAAGTTTGGTACAGGGATCCAGTATCTGAAATCAATTCTTTCTTGCCAGCCCTCAGTAAATTCTGCTGGTAGATCTGCAGCCACACTCACTCTAATCAATGACTTGAGTGTTCTTTTATAATCTAATGGACACACACACAAAACATGCTGCAGTTTTAAAGAAGAATTTTCACTCTCCCCCAACTACTACTTCATTTCTCTAATCCTTATCAGACACTCTTTACTTCTTCCCAAACAGTATTTTTTCAGTCTTTAGGATACATAAGAACTAGATTCCTCCATCATACTCATTAAATTCTGATAGTTAAGTGTAGGGTGAGGCCCTGGAATCTGTATCCTTCATCAATACCACCCAACATACACATCCTTACATGCCCCATTTTTTTATTCAAGTTCTACGAATGATATCATGCAAAACACTTCCCTACATCTCCAAAATCCTAACAGCCAATGGTGTGACCTTCCCCCACTAAGCACCATCTCAGCATGTGGAGAGGTGAGGCGAAAATGAGAGCCCAGACCTGCTACTACTGGGAAGAGGCGAACCTGGCTTGCTGTCAGCGTTTTCTATTAACCTAGGAAAAAGGCAAAAAAGCAGGGCTTGCTTCTGAAAAGTCATAGTCTTGAAATTTAAAAAATAAATAAATAACTTATAATACAGAAAAAAACTCGAGGAGGATATGCCCCACAAAACCCACTATACATACTATCTCACTTCAGGGCTACCCATCTGCCTCCTTTCCTTCATCTCCGCCCTGCCACTTGTTTAAAAATTCTTGTGTGTGGCTGTCCCCAAACCTGCAATCCTCCTGTCTCAGCCTCCCAAGTACTGGGATTACAAGCGTGTGCCACCACGTCCAGCAAAACCCCACTTTATAATAAACCACTAAATGTTTTCCCCGAAGTTCTGTAAGCCACTTCAGCAAATCAATCAAACCCAAAGGGGGGATTGTGGGAACCCCAATTTATAGCTGGTCACTCAGAAGAAAGGTAAAACAACTGGGACTTGGGACTAACATCTACAGCAGAAGCAGTCTTGCGGACTGAGCTGCAAAGCTCCAGGAAGACAGCATCAGAGCTGAATGCGATCAGGACACACAGCTGGCATCCACTGCCGCAGAACTGAACACTCGCTGGTAAGGAGAAACCCCCACATCTCTTGGGGCACAGAAGTCCTTTGTGTTAGATTATGGTGAGAGAACAGGGGGAAAGCCCAGTTTTTTATTGTTTTTTTTTTTTTGTGTGTGTGTGTGTGTGTGTGTGTGTGTGTGTGTGCTGGGGACTAAGGCCAGGACCTTGTATATGCTAACCACACACCCTACCACTGAGTGTGACACTGACACTTTATTTTTCCAGTACAATCCCAGTTTTCTGTTTTTTGTGGTGCTGAGGATTGAATGCCAGGGGCATTCTACCTCTGAGCTACACCCCCAACCCGTCTTATTTTTTATTTGGAAACACAGTCTTGCTAAGTTGTTGAATTCCTCCCTAAGTTGAAGAGACTGGCTTTGAACCTGCAATCCTCTGTCAGTCTCCCAGGTACTGGAATTACAGGCGTGCACCACCATGCCCAGCTCACAACACCATTCATTAAGCTTCCTATTAATGAAAATTAAGAGGTAAAGGACAGAAAAGATAACAAGTGCCAATAAAATCCCTTGCCTTCGTTCCCCACATCGTCGTTCATGAGCCCCCCCAGCCACATCTTCCACTCCTCGTCATCCGCTGTATTGGGGTCATACATATCTGGGGTGATGTCTGGAGCCCGGAGCTCTGCTTCTAGCTGGCCCAGGGGAACATCTTTCAGGGGCATCTTAGAACGGGTTCGGAATGCAATGAGACTGTCATCCATGGGCTAGCCGATGGAGAAAGAAAAAGAAGCCAAGTGAATAATGCTTCCAAATTCTCCAACCCCGTCATCCCCTCTGTGCTTCTCACCATACCTTAGACACAAGAGTTCTCCTCTAAACAAACTGGGTGTATTATTTTTTATCCAAAAACTTTTAAGAAAAATGGCATCAGTTCTAAACCAATTATTTCAAGAACATTTATAACAGCTTTATTGAGATACATAATTTATACACCATAAAATTCACACTTTTATTTCCTTTTTTTTGCGGTACTGGGGATTGAACCCAGGGGAATTCTACCTCCGAGCTACACCCCCAGCCCAATTTTTTATTCTTTATTTTGGAAACAGGGTCTCACTGAGTTGCAGAGGCCTCACTAAGTAGCTGAGGCTAGCCGCAAACCCAGATCCTCCTGTCTCAACTACCCAAGTACTGGGATTACAAGCATGCGCCACCACACCCGGTTTATTTCTTTTGTGTGTGTGTGTGTGTGTGTGTGTGTGTGTGGTACTGGGGATTGAACCCAGAGGCATTCTACCTTTAAGCCACAACCCCAGCCCAATTTTATTTCTTATTTGGAAAGAGGGTATCGCTAGGTTCAGAGTCTCACTACTTGCTGAGGCTGTCCTCAAACCTGAGATCCTCCTGTCTCAGCCTCCTAAGTATTGGGATTAAAGGCCTGTGTCACCACACCTGGCTTAAGTTCATACTTTTAAAGGTTATCATTGAGTAGACTTAAAATATTCACAAAATTATGCAACCATCACCACTAATTCCAGAACATTTTCATCAGCATAAAAAGAAATTCCATACCCATGAACAGTGGCTCCCTTTTCTCCCTCCTGCTGTACCCAGTTAACCATTAATCTTCTATTTCTATGGATTCCCTTCTACAGGACATTTCATATAAATGGAATCATGACAACGTGTAGCCTGTCTCTGGCTGCTTTTACTTAGCATAACGTGTTCAAAGCCCATCTTGTAGAATGCATCAGTACTTCCTTACATTGCTGAATAATATTTCATTGTATAGATATACCACTTCTTTTTATTTTTTTTGTCATACTGGGCATTGAACCCAGAGGTATTCTACATGAGAGCTACATCCTCAGCCCTATTTTTATTTTGTTTTATTTTGAAACATAGTCTCTCTAGGTTGATGAGTCTCTCACTACTTGCTGAGGCTGTCCTTGAACATGTTATCCTCCTGTCTCAGCCTCCCAAGTACTGGGATTACAGGTGTGTGTAAAAAATAGGGCCGGGAGTGTAGCTCAAAGATAGAACACCCCTGGGTTCAATCCCCGGTACCACAAAAAAAAAAAGAATAATGCTATGGCTGGGCGTGGTGGCACACGCTTGTAATCCCAGTACTTGGGAGGTGGAGACCAGAGGATCCGGGTTCGCGGCCAGCCTCAGCTACTTAGTGAAACCCTCCGCAACTTTGTGAGACCCGGTTTCAAAATAAAGTATAAAAAAATAGGGCTGGGAGTATATCTCAGAGGTAGAATGCCCCTGGGTTCAATCCCCGGTACCACAAAAAAAAAAAAAAAAAGAATAATGCTATGGCCAGGAGTGGTGGCACATGCCCGCAATCCCAGTACTTGGAAGGCTGACACAGGAGGATCGCAGGTTTGAAGCCAGCCTCAGCAACTTAGTAAGACTCTCATCAACCTAGGAAGACCATGTTTCAAAATAAAAATAAAATTGGGCAGGGGGTGTAGCTCAGAGGTAGAATAACCCTGGGTTCAATCCCCAGTACCAAAAATGATAAAATAAAATAGGGCTGGGAGTGAAACTCGGGGTAGAATGCCCCTGGGTTCAATCCCCAGCACCACACACACACAAAAAAGAAGTATAATGCTAGCTGGGCATGGTGGCACACTCCTACAATCCCAGTACTTGGGGAGGCTGAAACAGAAAGATCGCAGGTGACAGCCTCTGTAACTTACCAAGACCCTGTTTCAAAAAATAAAATAAGCTGGGCGTGGTGGCGCACACGTGTAATCCCAGTACTTGGGAGGCGGAGACCGGAGGATCCGGGTTCACGGCTAGCCTCAGCTACATAGTGAGGCCCTCCGCAACTTCATGAAACTGGTTTCAAAATAAAAAGTATAAAAATTACGGCTGGCGGTGTAGCTCGGAGGTAGAATGCCCCTGGGTTCAATCCCCGCAATCCCCGGTACAGCAAAATAAATAAATAAATAAAATAAAATAAAATAAAATAAAATAGAGCTGTGGTGTAGCTCAGAGATAGAACACATCTGAGTTCAATTCCCAGTATCAAAAAAAAAAAGAAAACCCAGTACTTGGGAGGCTGAGACTGGAGGATCTGGGTTCGCAGCCAGCCTCAGCTACTTAGTGAGGCCCTCAGCAACTTAGTGGGACCCTGTTTCAAAATAAAGAACAAATAATAGGTTTGGGGGATATAGCTTATAGAATGCCCCTGGGTTCAATCCCCAGTACCACAAAAAAAATTAAAATTGAAGAATATTCTACAAAATAATTATCCTATAATCGTCAAAAATGTCAAGGTTATGAAAAAGACAAATTTCCAGATTAAAGAGGCTAAATGACCTGGGCTTGGTGGTGCATGCCTGTAAGTCCAGTACTTGGGAGGCTAAAATAGGAGGCTCACAGGTTTGAGGCCAGCCTCAGCAACTCAATGAGGCCTTCACCAACTTAGTGAGACCCTGCTTCAAAATAAAAAATAAAATAGGCCAGGAATGGTGGCACACACTTGTAATTCCAGTACTTGGGAGGCTGAGACAGGAAGATCACAGGTTCTCGGCCAGACTCAGCTATTTAGTGAGGCCCTCTGCAACTTAGTGAGACCCTGTTTCAAGATAAAGAATAAAAAAGTGGGCTGGGAGTGTAGCTCGGAGGTAGAATGCCTCTGGGTTCAATCCTCAGTACCGCCAAAAAAAAAAAAAGAAGAAGAATTTTAAACAATAGGGCTGGGGGTGTAGCTTGGAGGTAGAATGTCCCTGGGTTCAATCCCCAGTACCACAGGAAATTAAAAAACAAAAATAAAAAATTATAAAATAGGACTGAGGGAATAGCTCAGAGGTAGAATGCCTCTGGGTTCAACCTTCAGCACCAAAAAAATGCTCAAACCAAATAGAATATCAAGGACTGGCAGTATGAAGGCTCTTACTTATTATATGAGAATTTAATATCTTTCTCTGTCATCTCGACATGCACAACTAAATCGCAACATTTTATTTCTTCGTGCTCTTGAGGTAGGCTGCTTACCTGGAACGAATCCATGCAGACAGGACTGGAAGCCAGCTCCTCGTCTACTGCGTGTAGCTTCTCCATGAACGTACTGTCCTTGGTCTGTTTTGGCTTCGGAGGGGGTGGGGGCCCCATGGGTACTACCTCAGCACTGATGTGCCTGACAGCAGGTGGGGTGACTTTCTCAGCCTGATTAGAAGAAGTAATTGTATTAAGATAGGAAGGACAGAAAGGAGGGAGGTAATGAGAGGAGAAGAGAGGGAAGGAAAGGAGAAATAGGCAGGTCCTCCACCTGCTATTGCCTTTTTCTTCCCATCTAGACAGAGGTACCTGGAAACAAAGTCACACTCAAGCACATAGCTCCAACTAGGTTCACCTTTTTCTACTGAAGCCAACAGAATGCTACTTAGGTTACTAAAAAGCAGGAAATCTAATAATAATGGCCTTAGGGATGATATTAGAAAACAAGGATATGAGCCAGGCGTGGTGGCGCATGCCTGCAATCCCAGTACTTAAGAGACTAAGACAGGAGGATCGTAGGTTCGAAGACAGCCTCAGCAAGTAGTGAGACTCTCATCAACCTAGGGAGACCCTGTTTCAAAAAATAAAAATAAAAGCTGGGCATGGTGGCGCAAGCTTGTAATCCCAGTACTTGGGAGGCTGAGACAGGAGGACCGCAGGTTCGTGGCCAGCCTCAGCAACTTTGCGAGACCCTCTGCAACTTAGTGGGACCCTGTTTCAAAATAAAAATAAAAAAAATAGGAATGAGGGTGTAGCTCGGAGGTAGATTGCCCCTAGGTTCCATCCCCAGTACCAAAAATAAAAAATAAAAATAAAATAGGGCTGGGGATGTAGCTGGGAGACAGAATGCCCCTGGGTTCCATCCCCAGTACCACAAAAAAAAAAAAAAAAGAAAACCTGGGTATGAGAGAAGAGAAGGGTAGGCGAAAAGAACCCCTGCTGGTTGTACATTCCATTCCCTTAATAAGAATGCAGAAAAGCTCTTTACCCATCACTAGGTTCCAGTCTTCTCTTAACTGTTCATTGACTTAAGGGACTATAAAACAGGTGAAAAGCCTGGCGTGGTGGCACACACTTGTAATCCCAGTACTTTGGGAGGCGGAGACCGGAGGATCCGGGTTCGCGGCCAGCCTCAGCGCGCACGCATGCACATGCGCACACACACTCTCTCTCTCTCTCCTCTCTCTCTACCTAGTGAGGCCCTCTGCAACTTTGTGAGACCCGGTTTCAAAATAAAGCATAAAAAAATAGGGCCGGGGGTGTAGCGTGGAGGTAGAACACCCCTGGGTTCAATCCCTGGTACCGCAAAAAAAATAAAAATAAATAAAAATAAAACAGGTGAAAGCCCAAAATCACTCCAAATAAATCATCTACATATATGGTTTAATAATCTGTTTATAAACTCGTGCTTATTGGTGCACACCTGTAATCCCAGTAGTTGGGAGGCTAAGAAAGGCGGTTCAAGGCCAGCCTCAGCAACTTACAGAGACCCTATTTCAAAATAAAAAATAAGAAGGGCTGGGGGTGTAGCTCAGTGGTAGAGTGGCCCTGGGTTCAATCCCCAGAACCAACAACATCAACAAAAAAAATCTGCTCATACGTCAGGTCTAACTTCCTATCTCTTCCTGTGGTGCTGACTTACCTCTGACAAAATGCCACTCTCCTCATCGGTTTCAGTCATCTCAGAAGACTGCCTCAATCTGGACTTCTTTGCCCCACGAGGAGAAGAAGCAGTGCTTTCAACGTCACTTTCCAACAAGCTCTACAAAATAAGTTCAGTTCACCTCTATATATATATACCATCCACTCTATATATGTCATATATATGACATATATATGTATATGTATGTATATATATCATCCACTTTATATATATATGAGCCCACTGAATTTGAAGTATCTCAAGAGAATGAATTACAAAATATCAGTCACTCAATTAGTCAGAGAAATAGAAAATAAAATTAAGCTTAATGTTCTAAGAGGATGCAGGGATCAGATCACTATCCTTATCAGCATTATAAACGTTATAAAAGTATAAGGCATTGGTTTAAAATCCCTTTAAAAGCAAGTCAAAGCTGGGTATGGTGGAGCATGCCTGTAATCCCAGTACTTGGGAGGCTGAGACAGTAGGACTGCAGTAATTTATCAAGACTCTGTTTCAAAATAAAAAATAAAAAATAAAGAAAAGCATGGTGACACAAGCCTATAATCCCAGTATTTGAGAGGCTGAGACAGAAGAATGGCAGATTCAAGGACAACCTTAGCAAGTAATGAGATTCTCATCAACTAGCAAGACCTTGTTTCAAAATAAAAATAAGCCAGGCCAGGCGTGGTAGTGCACACTTGTAATCCCAGTACTTGGGAGGCTGAGACAGGAGGATCGCAGGTTCATGGCCAGCCTCAGCTACTTAGGCCCTCTGCAACTTAATGAGACCCTGTTTCAAAATAAAGAATTAAAAATAGGGTTGGAGATGTAGCTCAGAGGTAGAGCCGGGTGGCGCAGCCTTTTAATCCCAGTACTTGGGAGGCTGAGACAGGAGGATCCAGGTTCCAGGCCAGCCTCAGCTACGTAGTGAGGCCCTCTGCAACTTTGTGAGACCCTGTTTCAAAATAAAGAATAAAAAATAGGGCTGGAGGTGTAACTCGGAAGTAGAATGCCCCTGGGTTCAATCCCCAGTACTGCAAAAAAAAAAATTTTTTTTTAGGGAGTATGGAGAGCAGAAAAATACCTCATAAACCAGGCGTAGTGGCTTAGGCTTGTAATCCCAGTACTTGGGAGGCTGAGACAGGAGGATCGCAGGTTTGCAGCCAGCCTCAGCTACTTAGTGAGGCCCTCTGCAACTTAGTGAGAC